>JANHZU010001202.1:185744-202435 GCA_032468055.1 Acrochordus granulatus
AAATTCCATTGAAAATGATTTTTTGGTGAATATTTTTGGGGGCGTGGAACGGATTATCTGATTTTCCATTGTTTCCTATGGGAAACAATGCGTTTCTCTTTCCGAGCATTTCGAAGAGAAACTGCGTTTCTCTTTCCGAGCATTTCGCGCTAAGAGCGTTCTTCCAGAACGGATGAATCTCATCTTGTGAGGCACACTGTATTGTGAAACTTTTTGTTGTTGCTGTTAACAATAGAAAGGGGACAGGAATTTCCCTCATGTGTTGTTGCAATGGAGATAAGAAATGCTGCAATCACTATTCACAATATTGAACTGGGTAATCATATCATTTTGAGGGTAAGTTAGGTGCAGGTTTGAAGTCTTCTGTACTTTTCTATAGAGGCTAAGATGCTGGGCTTGTCAGCTGGAAGGTCAGCAGCCTGAGTTCAAGAGCTAGGCACTGCATAACCAGATGAACTCCTGTTATTTGCCCCAGCTCCTGCCAGTTTGAAAGCATGTAAAAATGCTTGTAGATAAATAAGTACCACCTTCTGTGGGAAAGGTAACAGTGTTCCATGCATTTTGACAGATAGTCACGCTAGCCACATGACCACAAAAGCATCTTCGGACAACACTGGCTCCTCAGCTACAATACAGAGATAAGCACTGCCCCTTAGAGTTGGCCACAACTGTAAGGGAAAACCTTTATCTTTCTATAATGTAGGCTTCAAAATCCATCATCTTCACCATTATTTTCCAACTTATCCTACCTGTTACTACAAAGTAGTTGCTGCCAGATTTATCAACTGAACCATCTTATCAGTCATTGCAAGGACACTGGAGCATAGTTCTCTAGGGTAATAATACTTGCTTTTTACTATTGTTCATTATTTTGGTATAATAAACAATATTTGGTTGATTTCACGTCTATCTTCCCCCCTCTCTGGATTCATGACTTCTGCTTTGTCCTGAAGCAGAACAGCTGCAAGTAAATGAAGACTAAGGAAAATAGAACTAAATCTTGACAAGATTCTCTAGGGATGTGGAGGTAGAGGTGAGGAGATCTAAGCCTGAGATTCACTTTAACATGAGGCTCTAAACCTGGCATGTCCAACCTTGGCAACTTTGAAATGTGTGGACTTCAATTCCTAGGATTGAATAGCTGCCTGAAGAATTCTGGGAACTGAAATCCATACATTTTAAAGTTGCGGTCTAAGCCAAAAGTGCACAAAATTAGGGAGCTAAATAATATATTTCACTTTTGGCATGCTACACCAAATGGCAGACAAAAAATATAAACAGTATTTTAATATTGACTTAAGTTAATAAAAAGTTGACTTTTTAATTGTAGATAATACCCTCTGTTCCATTGCCATTGACTTTTAGAAGAGTCTGGGAACTGCAGTCTAGGCTTTGAGGGACATAGGCAGCCTGTGGTTCAAGTTATACATCCTTTCATTACACCATGGTTTAGCTTTGCACAGAGATAATAATGATATTTTATTCTTTCAGATTATCTTTTAAAGATTATCAGACTAGTATTAGTATTTCTTTCTTGTTTGGATGATGTCTCTGTGATGATAAAGAAAATATTATACCTCGCTTATGAAATTCAGTCTTTAGGAGTCATGAAGGGATCGGCTATGTTTAAAAGGGCTACACAAAGTAGTCAAAAGAAATAATTTGCAATGTGCAGGAGCATATATGAAATAGTTCTACAAATTCATAAAGCACAGACTTTGTTTGAAAGGTTCCCATAACTGCTTTGGAAGCTGTACACATCTGTATTTGAGTGCATTCAGGGCCACTTTCTGAACTTTTTTATAGCCCTAATAGTTATCAAAGGGGCATGGCGGACTAGCAGTTAAGATACTAAGCTTGTCAGCTGGAAGGTCAGCAGCCTGAGTTTGAGACCCATGCGCAGCATAATCGGGTGAGCTCCCATTATTTGCCCCAGCTTCTGCCAACCTAGCAGTTCAAAAGCATGCAAAATGAAAGTCGATAAATAGGTATGGCCTAAATTGGTGGGAAGGTAACAGCATTCCATGTGCCTTGGTGTATAGTCATGCTGGCCACATAATCACGGAAGTGTCTTCAGACAACACTAGTTCTTCGGTTGTAAATGAAGATAAGCACCGCCCCTAGAGTCATACACAACTAAAAGGGGAAACGTTTATCATTTTTAATAGTTATCAAGGCTGTCGTTGAAAACTATTAACATGCTGTCTCCATTCTTTTCCATAGTCCAATTCTTTAATTCAGCATGCAGGCATGATGGACTTCATAGAGTGTGACAAATTAGAAACACTTGTGATCAGCAATCTTTTATTGTAGATGATACAAATAATTGTATGCACTAGTATAATGTTGATCGTTTGGAAAAAAATCCACAGTGCACAGAGCATCTCTCTACATTATTCATGTTGATGCATCTTTTTTTTCAGGTTTACGACTCTTTAATGTCTTTGCTCTGTCTTTTATGCCCAACTGTTATGCTTTGCTTTTGCCCAAATATGTAGAATATCTAAACAAAAATTTGATTTTATCACATGGAATCTAAATGTTCTTCATTTGCTGATTTAATTTTGGTGGAACTATACCTAAAATCTCTAGAACTTGTTAGTACTCTATGATTGTGATAAGCACGTTTATGTTTATTTTTTATTTGAGTTTCATTATGTGTAAAATTCCTAACTTCTAAGGTTTGAAACTTATTTCTGAATTACAATTCTAAGTTGCCAAATGAATGTCAGTTTGTACTACTAGATAGCCCTAATTCAGCAACTGAATTTAATTGAAAAAGTCCAAGAGCGAAGACTAAGCTACTGTCAGAACTGTGCCAAGAAGATACATATGTACTGATTAGAATTTTGGATTAGTTCTTCCAATTCAAATCTCAACATTGGATTCTCACTGTTGTGACCATATCTATATTGACAACTTGCAGAGTTAGATCCTGGATATCTACAGTAATTTTATAATCTTTCATTTAAGATATCCAGTTCTGTCATTTAGGCACAATCACAATAACTACATACTATTAGAAAATATTTCTAATGCATACCTTGGTAAATATTTCAGTCATTAATAATGTCAGAATGGCCAAGCAAGAGTACAGCAAATAAAGCTGTATCAAAGAGGAAAGGTAAAAGCAATTTCCCTCTGTAGAGTAGAATATATATCCTTAGCTGAAGTCATTAGGATTATGGCTGGACACTTGGTTAAATTCATGTATCTTAATTAGACTTCCTTATTTATTATCATTATTATTATATGTATGACAGGCAACCCAAAGTTATCTTGACGAATGTCCTGAAGACGGAATTAGGAAGAAAATATATAAAGACGCAATTTGTAACTGATGCTAATTTATCTCATGCAATCAAGTTGCAGTCAAATCAACAAACCTCATCATCTGTTGACACTCTAGAAATATGGCACATATTAAATCTTCACCAACCCCCTTTTTTATCCAAAAGGTATGTCTTATTAAGTCTGCCTTAGACATAACACAACATGTTATTAAAATAACTGAATACAATTATGTATCATGAATAAGCATTTCATAGTACATTTTTATTCACTTTTATTCACTACAACTTTCAGAGACATCCATGTAATTTCCATTTAGATTTGTTTTCATTTGAATGGAAATTTGTAGAGTTACATTTCCTTGAGAATTCATGTTACTTTTTTTGTAATGGTGAAATTGATTGAAGCTTACCATCTGGAAGAGAAAAGAGTTTCTTTTCCCTCTTCCCCCTAGCTGTTTTTCCTTTAACCCTTTTCTTGAGTGCTCTTTACATTTGTAAATTTTTACATTTGTAAATTCTATTTCCAAAGAAGACATTATTAAGAATAGCTGCATGCTTGTTCCTTTGGGGTGGATCCCTTAACTTTGCATATCATTTTTAGTATCATCCATGCAGAAAAGCAGAAACTTCTAACATTGACAATGCAGTTTGTCTGCAAATACCATTTTGGGAAGCTATATCAAGATGTCTTAGTGCTCATAGGCATTAAGATTATGCCAAGCCTTCCCTTCCACTTCCTCCTTCCCATGGTAGCTTCAGCACAATATATGGTTCTAAAACAGAAGTAAAACTAGAAACATAATTTTGATTAGGAATAATTTCTGTAACAGAGTCCTACATACAGAATTCAGAAAGAAATAAGTACATATAATTTTGTACTATATAAGTACATATATTTTTTTTATATATATATATAAGTACATATATTTTTACTGCAAATATTTCTTGCAATCTAAATCATCAATCAACTTATTAAATTGATGACAATTTAATTAGGATTTTTATACTGATCTTTTACATAGTGTGCAAACTGATCATTTAATAGTAAGGTTTGGTGTGATGAATGTTTTCTTCTGTTCAAAGTAGATCTTCTCATTTATTGCATTTTAATGTATGCTGAAATTTTTATGACATAAAGTCAAGAGTTGATATCAAAATCAGCAACACCATCAATACTTTTAATTGATCGTATCTGAATTACTCTTTTGAATACACTTACTTGCTGTTGTCTCTTTTATTCAATGTTATACATTTTGGTGGAAATGGTGATGGTGAATTAAATTTGAGATTATTTAGACAATTATAATATAATAACTGAACATTTTGATGCATTGAAGATTATTATTATATGTATGGCAGGCAACCTAAAGTTATCTTGACGAATATTCTGAGGACAAAAACAGGAAGAAAATACATGCAAAGACACCTTTTAACTGATGTTAAATTATCTGATGCTAACAAGCTGCCATCAGATGAACAACCCTCCTTATCTATTGCCAGCCTAAAATCTTGTCAGTCAATAAGTTCTCAACCAAGATGTGTTTTACCTAAAAGGTATGTCATTCAAAACAGTGTTTTAATGATTTTATTCCTCTTTATCACTAAAATACATTTTCAAACTAATGCACATAGAAATATACATTTGAAGCTACAGTTTTATAAAACAAAACACAAATTATGCCAAAATCGATTAGAACGAGATACATGCAGGCATTATTTATATTATTAGAAAGTAACTTTGGTTATATTGTACCCTTTCTTTATATGTGCGTATGAGGAAATCTATCAATTTATTGCTTTGATTCAAATGCATGCTTTGGACCATTTGCTTTGTGAAGAAGGACACGTGTAAAATTATTGGAGAAGATTAAGAATTTATATAGATTGAAAGTTCTAATATAATAGTCTACTGGGAGGTCTTCCATGTTAGCAAATATAATTTGACTAATAAGACATTGTCAATGTTTTATTCAATGTCTGTTTTAACATTAAAATACAGTGTAAATTTGCATACTTCATTCAAAAATAAGGCCTAAATTTAGAGCATTTTTTGAAGACAAAGAACAAGTAACTTACCTTAATATATTAAAAGGATAGAATTTGAATTATCATTTTTATGTATAACTTCTTTGTCAATTTATAAGAAGAGGCAGTGTACTTTTCACTTTATAAAACCCAAGTTTATTAAGGGTTCTAAATATTGCTGGATTAAAATGAGTGAGGTATTTTCCAAACAGTTTTATGCTTTCAGTCTAAAAATACTTGTGCTAGTATTTGAGTTAAATGGAACTATTTTTACTTATACCACTATTCTATAAAGTGTTATTTTTTCTTGGAAATAGAATTTTTTATTTCGATAAATAAGCATATTCAATGTATATTTCTTACATGATGTCTTGAAGGAACATTTTCATGCTTATTCAGTGTCTCATGCAGACTGACAAAATGTAGTCCATCAAACAATTATATTGAACTAATTATGAAAAGCCAGTTTTAATATATTTATTTAAAGCTATTCATTTTTCTAATGTTATTTTGTTGATGCATAATTATTGTAATAACTTTGTTTTATTCTCTCCTAAGAAGTAGCTCTTGTTAGTTATGTAGCTAACTCACTTAAAGTATCTCTACGTTGATGTAGGTAATAAGCAAACTATTTGTGCAAATGTAATGTAATGTATTAAATTTTATTATTTTACTAACTAGAAGGTCTAAATTCAGTATTATAGAATAAGTAGTACATTCCAGTCTACCCAAGCAATTATATTTTTCACAGTTTGAAATTTCTGAACTTTTTCAAAAGTAGCTGTATATAAAGTAGAATACAGTATCATGACCTGGAAATAAAGCTATAGTTTGTTTTATGTCCTGTGTGGGAGTCTTTTTCATTTAGAGAGTTGATGATCATGATAGCATTTACTCCAGGTTGTCAGTCCTAGGAAATGAAATTCATTATTTTGTAATTATAAAATAATGAATTTAGTATTCATTATTTTCAAATGTTAGTAATAAAATAGTTTCTCAACAAATTCATTTTTTTCGCTTGTAGTTCTCTGAATAGAGGGCTTGATGGCATCAACATCATCACAGTCACATTGTCATTGTTGAGCTGAGGCTAAATTGTTTTCCCAAGCACCTTCAATTCTGTGAACTATTTATAGTCTCGGTCAACTGAAATACTGGCTTACCATTTCAATGAGAGTTCAATTTTTGTATCAGTAGATTTTTAAATTATTAGTGAGATAATGGAAACATGTTTTTATCAAATATTGATTGATACAATCTAATTACACAATCTTGTAATCCACATTATTATAAAAGTCTGTAATCCTATGGGTCTGGGAAAACTTTAGAAATGAAAATCCAACTTTGGATTCCATTCTTGAATCACCACTGGCCTCGCAAGTTTTCTCTTTCTACACTGAGAAAACTTGATCTCAGAAAATCCCTTAAAGATGGCATGGCAGGATGATTTACTGATCCTAGGTCCTGCATTTTCTGCTAGTGTAGCAAGCTACAAATATGCTCTCCCCTCTACCTACCATTCAGCCAGCACTGATACTGATCTAAATTTATTTGTAATCACTATATAAAATAGGCAAGATTGTAAACAAACCCATAAAATATAAGTACAGTATTCAGTGCTTCATCCTAATTCCACTCTAATTGTTTGCAGCTAATAGACCGATAAGATTTGTCAAACATTTTTCCCTGGATATTGAATTATTATTAATTTTTTAATAATAATTGTTAAATGGTATAATAAATGGTAGTAATTTTATTGAGATCTGTTTTAAAAAATATATATTAATTGAGCAAACTCTTATTTGTTACATAGCATATGGCAATCTGGGCTCAGAAGGGAAGCAGGATGAAGCAGTGCCTGGCTAGTATTTGAGCAGGTGATTATAAGAAAATATTTAGCCTGTAGGGAAGTAAAAATCATCCTAGTATAAATAGTATCATTTCAGTACTATTGCAAATAAAATTTCAAGGATGTATCCTTACAGCTACCAGGGGTTAAGCTAAACCTTTTTTGGGGGGGGACGTTGTTCAGTTTTTTTAAAGACAAAGATTAATAATTTTGTTTCTTTCCAGATATGAAAGATGTCCAAAAATATCTCATGAATGGAAACAATCTACAGATTCAGCATTTAGTAATACTTTGCAGACTTTAAGAAAATGTGATGTATTGCTAGAAGGTCTGTACTTATTGTGATATTTCGGTAAAACATAAAATTTGGTCAAGATATAGATCTTGTTGATCCAAAGTCAGCAGAGCCTTTTATATTATTATAGTATGTTTTATATAGATTGTTTCATCATAAAATGAAAATCACTGTTAGTTTCATTGGTAATTTCATTACTCGAGTCATTCTGATAATTTTATTGTAAAGCACTTCTCAGAGATTACTTTCATTATAGTTCTATATGAAAGTTTATAAAGCAGTTATTTGAAAATCATGTTGTACCCAAATGCTACAGAAGTTAAATACCCATAAAGATTCTTGATCATAATGTCCAACATCAAAATTATCTTTCCTTTTAATATAGTTTGCCACAGTAAATCCACTGTTAGGGTGAAACAGAATAGATATTTTATTAATTATCTAATAATTAAAGAAATAAATAATTAAAAATAATTTAGCAGATAAGACATACAGAGAGAGTATATGAGTAAATGTAGGACATGCCTGAAACAATTAGTAATATGCAGAAGCATCAGACAGCTTCAATTATTGATAAAAATTTTGCAGCCTAGAGGTATCTGAAAATT
This sequence comes from Acrochordus granulatus, assembly GCA_032468055.1. Lineage (NCBI taxonomy): Eukaryota > Metazoa > Chordata > Lepidosauria > Squamata > Acrochordidae > Acrochordus > Acrochordus granulatus. The sequence continues at coordinate 193,815 of JANHZU010001202.1, forward strand.
GGTCACAAAGAAGGAGGATATTTGGAGGAGGATATATTGGAAGCAAAATTGTTTCCTGTTATAGTGACTGTGCATCCAGAACTACCATTAATTATTTGAAATTGCTTAAAATAATTTTAAAATGTTATCTTTCATATGTTCTTCCAAATGTTAATGCACTGACTGGCAAACTGTAGGTATTTTAGAGTTCATATGCCATCAATCTAGCAATGGGGAACTGTAGTTTTGCAAAAACTCGTAGGAGCCAATTGGCTTCTTGCTATTACCATATTAGGTTTCCGTTTCTCTTTCTACATGACTAGAATCTACAGAGTGGAGAAACAGTAGAGTGATATTTTTTTGGAATTAAATGGGCTTGAATGGAAGTATAAATAAAAATGTGCATCTATGTGGCTCTTCAATATTTCATTATTTATTTTAAAGACTGCAACACCAAAAATAAAGGTGGACACAAAGCAGAAAAAGGACAAGAGAACTCCAAAAATCCCCCTTCTTTGAGGAAGTCAAACTGTCAGAATAATGAAAGCAGAAAAAGAAGGGGTGATATTTTTCATAATCAGTGGAATGAAGCTTTTCCAACAAAATCACTACTGGCAAGTATATATATATTTGTAATTATTGTGATACTTAGGTATAAATTACATGTGCATGAATTCATAACAAAAGGAGATGAAACACTTTTTCTTTTTAAGATCTGCACCATCTTAGGTGAAACTTCTCAGGAAGTATGAAATGAAGGGAAGGTTTGAGGCCAGTAAAACTGGGTGTGGTAAGGATAGGGCATACATATCCATTTATGAACACACGTAAGCTGCCAGGCTTCACAATTAATTGTATATGAACCATTATAAGTCTATATACTTTCTGATAGTATAGTAGGTGAAACCTCCAACTGCAAGCATCTTCATGCATGAGATTTTTGCAAGACAAGCAAAACATTTTAATAAAATTTAATTTGGTTGACAAGTGGAAACTCACAAGACAAGCACTGCACAATGAGCTTGCCTGGGAAATCTCACAACAGAGCTGATGGTTCTTCTCTCTCACTGTGTAAACAGCATAAATTAAGTGAAAGTCATTCAAGAGAAAGAACTCCCAAGATTCAGACTCCAGATTCTCCTTCCAAGCAACAACCCTGCCCCTCCTCTCCTCCCTCTCATCTCCCTCATGCCAGCTAGGACTCTTCTCAAAGCGTACACGCACGGGCATGCACACAAAAACACACACACACATGTCTCCCGGCACCATCCAGCCTGTCCCCCTCTTCTCCCCTCTCATAGCACGGACACAGGTTATGATGAGAAACATTTCCAAACTGCCTAGGAAAGACATCCGGAAAGATGTTACTGAGGAAAAAAGAAAAAGGCTGTTTTGCTTCAAGGGGCGGCAGCGGCAGATCCTCCCGATCCATCAGGGAGTGCCAGACAGCACCGGCCTAGCAGCAGCTGATGGCCAGAATCTGCCTCAAAGTGGATCCATAAGTGCAAGTTAATTTGCTCTATTTCTGCTTTGTATTGTGTGTTTATCATTGTTACTTGTTTCAGATACTGGGGACAATCTTTTCTACATAAAATTCCATTGAAAATGATTTTTTTGTGAATATTTTTGGGGGCGTGGAACGGATCATCCGACTTTCCATTGTTTCCTATGGAAACAATTTTGGTTTAAAAGCAATTCGGACTAAGAGCGTTCTTCCGGAATGGATTAGGCTCACTATCTGGGGCTCCACTGTATTTCTGAAGTCTCTTGAACTTTGTTAGAAATTGTTTTAAAGTCAGCATGCATAACATTTGCTTAATATAGTGTTATTTTGCTTCTCTTCAATTCCTAAAGGGATTGCAATCAGTACAATACAAAATACAAACAATAGATTAAAGCTGGCCAAGATAACAGAAAAGAAAAAAAGATGATGAAATCCAGACCATACATACAATATTCAGATAGGGAAGAAGGTCCCCAGGGGGGCGGGGGTAAAAAAAATGAAGATAATGCTTTTGACCATGTGATCAAAATATTATTTTGTTTAATACAGTAAAGGGGCAGGGTTTTGCATGATTATAGCCACTTTCTTGGATTATAAAAACATATATGTTTCCATCATTCCACTTCTATAGGAGGAGGAAGGTGTGTTAAATAAGTTTGCTGCCTTGAGTTGTTTATAAAAATAATAAAGGCGGGATAAAGATAAAGTCTGGTTAGCGGACATGGTAATACCTGGAGGCAGAAGAATAGAAGAGAAAGAACTGGAGGAAATCACAAAATACAGAGACCTGCAAATAGAAATAGAAGACTATGGCAAAACAAAGCAAAGGTGGTACCAATAGTAATAGGAGCCTTGAGCGCAATCTCAAAATAATTGGAGCACCATTTGAACACCATCGACACTGACAAATTCATCATCAGTCAATTGCAAGGCAGCATTACTCAGAAAACATATATGTGTATATCCTGCGATGATACCTTTAACGATATCAAAGAATAGCATCTGCTTATCCCAGATTCTTGAGAAGGACTCAGTAGGTGGATAAAAATGCCAAATCCAGTCTAAACATCTGGCTAACTGAGCAACAAACCAATATAAAATAAAAATCTAATAATACAAAATGAAAACAATAAAATAAGAAATTCACAGCCCCTGTTTGCCCTAACTTTATCTGTACTAACAAAGGCACCTGTCAGGTATTGTAGTCAAAGCGTTATATATTAATGAGCAAAATCATGAATGTGACTCAGTTGAATAGTTCTTGCTAGAGTATCATGGGCACAGCCAAGTGCTCTGCTCCACAAATGGATCTAAAAAGTTAATTGGTACCAGTTCCATTTTCCAAAATTTCTGCCATGCTATAATCATGTCTGGAAATATTATACTATTATTATAGTATTATAGTATTTGATCTAGTAATCTCCTGCAAAGCACATCTTCTGTGAATGTTTCTGCTTTAATTACAACTCCAGCACCAGGATTTTGTGGTCACAAACATAGTTTCTAGTGCCCTCCCCTAACATGAGAAAAATGAGATATGCCAATAATTCCTTTATTATTTTTAATATTTTATCTGTGCAAATTGAAGTTGATTGCAATGTTCAAGTGATGCCCGCTGCTGCATTTAGAATTCTGGCAATTGACCAGACTTGCTATCTTTTATACTTGCTGGGATTTTCAACTAGCCTCTGGATATTTAATGCTACCACTCTTCATCTCTTAAATATGACAGAAATAGACCCAGTGCAGGACATTCTGATAAGAAACAGCATGTTATTTTTCACACATCTACAATGTTGAAAAGAGCTCAGTGAGGCTTCAAATATTGCCTCACCAAATATTAACCTTTCTAGTTTTGTAAACATGGAATGGGAGTAGGCATGGAGAAGAGTAATGTATTCACATATTTCTAATTCAGTTGATTTCAGAAGAATGATTCGCCTTTGGAAGATTTCTGACAAAAGAAAAGAGTCACAAGATATTTAGATGTCAAAAGAGATGCGATCCAGTATTGTATGGATCTAAAGGAAGTCCAACCTGGATTGGAAAAACTCTTCTGTAGCTCTAACATAAGTACCTGAATGTCAATAATTAGATCCCAATCACCTGTCATAGCAACCAAAAGGTGTAGTTGCAAGGGAATTACTTCTCTGCCACATCAGAAGTCTCAATGGATAGGTGGGAAGACAAGAGTATATACTATTGGTGTTTCCTCCCATGGCTTTGTTTTTAGAAAAATTTTAGTATTCTACAATTTAAGAGAAACTGTGTTCTGAATTCTGCATTAATTTAAAACCAGATATTTTGTTGTGTAGGACAACAAAAATCAGAGACTTCCAACAAGGGGAGTCAATCTACCACTCCAAGCTTACTTTGTCAAACTGCTCTAAAAAGGTAAAGATTTCCCCTGCCGGTTATGGCTGACTCTAGGGGACAGTGCTCATTTCTGATTCATAACTGAGGGAGCCAGCACTGTCCGAAGATGCTTCCATGATCATGTGGCCAGCATGACAGTAAACCAACGCGCAGTAAACGCTGTCACCTTTCTCACAGGATTAGATGTATGTAAAAACATCTACTTAGATTTTTACATGCTTTCGAACTAGGTTGGCAGGAGCTGGGGCAAGTAACAAGAGCTCAAGCGCTGTGGCACCAGGGTCTCAAATTCAGGCTGTCAACCCTCCAGCTGACAAGCCCAGCATCTTAACCATTGGGCTACCATCAGCTAAAATCCACGTTCCTGCAACTTCAGTCCACGCTGCCTTCAGAGATAGTAGAAAACAAATTTTGCTGTCCATCAGATATTTGAAGAGCACCATGTGATTTCTCTTCCCAATCTTCTGAATCTCTTCTCCAAATTAAACAAGACCAGTTACTTTAATTGTTGTTCATAAGTTTTCTGTATCATCAGTTATCATGATTACACTCCTATAAACCATTTCAGTTCCTCTTATGTCCTTTATAGTGTGTGCAGCCCCAAATTGGATGACTCTGGTAGATGAAATCTGGCTAACATAGAATAATGTGGAGCTGTAATTATGGTATTGTGGAAACTGTTCTTCTATTAAGACATCCTGAAACTGCATTAACTACGTTTGTACATACATCACATTACTGACTCACATTTAGTAGTAGAGCAAACCAAGTAAACGTAAATATTCTATCTAGCTTAATCTAAAGACTTAATTCTGCTTCAGAGAGGCCAGAAATAAGGAAGGTCTTTTGCTTTGTTTTAAAGTTTGGTAGTTTAATACAGTTAATTCAGGTTTTATTTTAGGTACAGCTAGGATATTCCTATATAGAATAAAATGTGTAGTACCTTATAATAGAAGTATAGACAGTTGTCAAAGGCACAGATTCCAAAGATGATTTTTGATAGAAGAATTATAGGTATTTAGAACAAAAAATAACTGCATCAAATATTCTTAAAATTGCTTTCTAGGTAAATTCAGCCTACTTCTACTGATATATTTTAAATTTAGAGACAAAACTTTTGCATGCAGAGTGTCAGATCTCACAAAGAGTTCACTTAATTGGATAAGCACCACTCCAAATAGTAATAAGGAGGAAGATATGGAAACATTAGAATTATTTTGATTCCCCTCTTCTAATTTGAAAATTGCAATGTGGATATTTGATATTTCATTGATTGCATGTTTTTCATTACCATTTACACTGTTAGATCCAAATTAAAATAATCTGTTAAAAATAGACTCAAGTAGATTGATTTAAATTGCACAGATTTAAGTGGGCTCTTAATGTTAACTGCATCTGGATTTAATATCTACATATATTTTTAACACAGACTTGTTTCATATAGATTATGCACTGTTTTCTGCAGAAGGGTGATTACAGAAACATACAAAAAGATTTTCTCTTTTTAAAATAGCACCCAGTATGTTGAGTGTCTGCCCTCATAACTTAGACCTGGAAATGAAACTTTTCAATATTTGAGACAATTCATATTTGGATAATTATAGTCTATAACATTGTACCAAGTACAGTACAATATAGTATTGAGTGATACAATCCTCTCATTTAATGAATGGAGTTGGGATTTTAGGCAGTAATGATTTGGGCACTTCAAAAAGATTTGCAAATGGTGTTTGTTTATTAAGCCTGTTCAGTGGTTTGTGACTTGACTTGGTTAGATAACTGTATCTTCACTTTCACATCAGTGAAAAATCAACCCTCTGTTGTTAATAGTTTGCCACCAAATTTTGGCATTGTACTTTCTGGGAAAGTTGGGGAATTAGGAGCTGCTTTTAGAAAAAAAAACTTTTATTCTCTGCCAATAAGTGTCTTTTTAAATGAATATTTTGAAGTATCTTGCTTCATCCTGTATATTAAGTGATATTTTGATGTTTATGTCTTGCTTTCTGATCAAGAGATGGGCGGTTTAAAAGTGTGAAAAATAAAGCTTTCCTGGAACATTTTAAAATGATTATTATTGTTATGCCTTTTATATCTAGCAAGTTGCTTTGTTTTTTTTCCTTTGGATGGAAAAAGTAGCACAGTATTCTTCAATCAACTAATACCTTCTTTTTTCAGTGGAGCACCTTTTGTTCTGTTTCCTTTCCTCTCTTCATGAATTTCCTAACTTTCACCTCTTGGCTTTCAACAGCAAGGAATATTAATAACATAAACAATGAGATTGGAATATTTTCCTCTCCCCTTGCTAAAGAGGGACTCTTGTTTATCAAGGCTTTAATGCTTTTATTTGCTTCCTATTTCCTATAGTTGTTTGCCCACTCTTCTCTGGGAAGCCCTTACATGGTTTCTTTGAGATGCATTTGTAGACCTATACAGTAATGTTAAATTTTTGATGACTACAGAAAGAAAAAAAAGATTACTACATTTGTTACATTTGCATCTGACATGGATTATTAGGCTGCTTATTCTCTTTTCTATTCCAAACAGAAAATGCTAGTGGATTTGACACAAAACAATCTTTGCTGGGTTTCTGTACGTAATTATGACCAATGAAATGTTTTTGAAAGTTCATTGACAGATATTCTCTTCTGTTACTTCACTGACAAGACATTTAATGAAGGAATTTCTTTCAGTTTTGTTTACAACAACTTTCGCCTTTGTAAGTAGAAGTTGTTGTAAATTGCAATCACATGATTGCAGTTCAGGCACTTGGCAATTGGCATGTATTAACAATGGTTGCAGCATCTTGGGGTCACGTTATCACCATTTGTAATCTTCCCAGATTACTTCCAACAAACAAAATTAACAGGAGTAGCCGGATACACTTAATGACCACATGATTTGCTTAATTACCATGGCTAAAAATATAGTAAAATCTGTTATAGACACATGATAGATTCACTTAATGACCACATTGATAAGCAACAGAAGTTCCATTCTCAGTTGTAGTTGTCAGTTGAGGACTACTAGCATTTAGCTGTAGATTTAGCAAACTTACAAAAAGATAAGCGTTAGTCTTGAAATAGTCTGAAATAGGAAACTACCAAACACACTAAAAAAAAATATAAAGCACCCCAAATTTCATTCTTGAATTCTCTTGTTTCTTCTCTCAGCATGCTATGGAATTGTTCAAGTTCCCACTGGACCTTGGTTCTGTCGAAAATGTGAATCTCAAGAAAGAGCCGCCAGGGTGGTGAGTACACATTGAAACCATGTCAGAACAGAATAAAATTTGTTTAGCCCATGTTAGCTAACATATGTCTTAGAATAATAGTTAACCATATAAATGTGAAAGGTACACGATATGAAAACAATAGCCCACAACAGTTGTTTCATTTCACCCCACTATCTGGAGCATAGATAGCTTCTGAACATAGAGGCTCTAAAGTTATATTTTTGAGATTGATGTCTATATTATTAGATAGTTCACCTGCACTGCATGTAGACCTAATTGTAATTCACCGGCACCTAAATTCTAAATGTATAGAAATGTCTGTCTCCTATTTATGTTATAGACCCTTGTTAAAGTGCCTTTATTATAGATGCATCTGTATTTCTGACATTGGTGACTTCATTAATGTAAAAAATACATTGATTTATGAAATGTTGATTTCTTCAGATGAATTTGATTTTTAAAATCATAAAGGGCATTATTATTCTCTTTTATTTATATTCTCTGATATGTTAGCAACATTTTCCAGTGGCATAGAAGGTTCAAAAGATAGTTGTCTTTACTGTATTAAACAAGAAGCAAATGGCCAAGGAAATTCTTACACAGGGTATCAGACACAAGTAAATCCACTGCCATCTACTGACTAAATTAAGTAATTATTCTTCGACAACTTCTGAAATAGCAAGCTCAGCTGGTTCCTTTTAGTCTCTTGTTGGCTCCTCCAAATTTTTTTTGGAGGGGGTGATGAATCTCATGCTTAGTCAGAAGTCTTCTGATGTCTGATCTGATATTTTCTCTCCTCCCCAGATTTAAAACAGGAATGGATTTTGTGCATCTAATGAAATGGTTGTGCTGCAATTGGCAAGAACAGTCAAAAATTAGATTGGCCTCAAAATTGAGAAGGGTTGATATTTGTCAGAAAAGCACCCTTTTCCCTTACTACAACATTCAGTCATGAATTTCTTGGCCACTAAGTGCAAAGTGAAAGTGCAAAACTACGAAGACAGTGGGTCCTCTCCTGTTCCTAGGTTTTGAGAAATGCTAGTCTTGATATCTTAGATCTGGCCCTATAAAGAAGCAAAAAACATTTGGCAGTTACCTATATATATTCTTATTAATCCAGGTCATGTCTTGAAGCAAAATTGCAAAAAAACTTGCAAACCAAATTAAAAAAGACAACTGGACTTTTATTTTTGGATATTACAGAAAAACGTTGAACTTCCATCCAGGAGTCTTTTTCAACCTCCATATCGTATCATATTTACTTTTTTATATGAGGCTGAAGAAGACTCCTGGATGGGAGTTGAACGTTGCTCTGTAACATCTAAAAATACAAGTTCAGTTGCTTTTTTAAATTTGATTTGCAAGGTTTTTGCAATTTTGCTACATCAGGCAGTTGCATGCATTCTACTTATTACAGTATAGAGTAATATAGAGAGTCTTCAGATTTCAGTGGCATAGAAATTTAATCAATAAATAGTTGGAAAATAAGGTATGAAATTTCAGAAAAGAGCACAAAGGAGGGTCTAGGTT
>JANHZU010001204.1:38634-65709 GCA_032468055.1 Acrochordus granulatus
ACCCTAACTTCAAGAGCTTGTTTTGAATCTTTTCTCTGAAAAATTCCCAAATGAAAAGAGGTTATCATCATCACATAGATAGAGACCTCCATTTGTTGCTATTTCTGTTTGTCTTTTCAGTATCAGACAAAGACTTTACTTTCAGAAATACTTTTTAAAATAGCTCAACTTTTATCTTCTGGGCCACTTCTTTTTAGAAACCTATACTTTTATGGTCTGCAGGTTTGATTTACATTGTATTGTGATTGCTGTTTCTTTTATAAAAAGCCAAGGAAAAATATGTTATAGGACATCTACTGTATATGTACTCAGTAATAAATCTAACAAATAATAAAAGCTACCCATAAGTACAAAACAATGAACCTTAGTATATAGTGGATTAAGTGACAAGATGCTTGCAGTGTTTGTGGCAGTAGTTCTCTAGTTTCTACTTATACTCATATGTAAGCCTGTGCCTTCCTAGCACATCATCAGGCATGTCCATGCTTGGCAACTTAAGATGTGTGGACTTCAACTCCCAGAGTTCTCCAGACAGCCTCTGGCTAAGGAATTCTGGGAGCTGAAATCCATACATCTTAAATTTGCCAAGATTGGACACCCCTGCAAGATGTGAGATCATGCAGTTGTTTGAGACAGTATAAACTTTGTATGGCTTCAATCCATAGCATTTGGTTAGCAGATTATGAACCATAGCCAGTCTCATTGGATACTAATCTTACTATAATGGAGGTTTCATGTCCATCATAAGTCAATGTTTGGACCTAACAGTTCTAACTCTGCCCTGCACACCTCAGCAAATTACATGCCTCTGTAGTTCAGTCATTCTTGATTACAGAAACAAAGTCATAATAAAGATTATTCAAATCACTGAAGCCTAAAAGGTCTGAAAGGGAATTCTGTCCTCTGACATATTATCTTGAACTAAGGGGGTGAAGAGATTTGTATTTTTTATTCTAATATTTGATAATGGCCCTCTCCTGGATTCCTGCCTTATACAAGGCAAGGGGGCTTGCATGACATCATGAAGCTGTGAGCTATGCCATGCAGAGCCACCCAAGATGGAAGGTCACAGTGGAGAATTCTGATAAAACATGATCCACTGGAGAATGGATGGTGATGCTGAAGAGGCTGAAGTTCACTGATTCTATGAAGACCTACAATACTTTCTTGAACTAACACCAAAAAATATGTTATTTTCATCATAGGGGATTGGAATGCTAAAGTAGAAAGTCAAAACTTAACAAAACAGGCAAATTTGGCCTTGAAGCAAAAATGAAGAGGGGCAAAGGCTAACAGAGGCTTGTCAAGAGAACACACCGGTCATAGCAAACACTCTTTTCCAACAACCCAAGAGGGGATTCTACACGTGGACATCACCAAATGGTCAATATCAAAATCAGATTGATTATATTCTTTGCACCCAAAAGTGGAGAAGCTCCATTTAGTCAGTAAAAACAAGATGGAGGTGACTGTGGTTCAGATCGTGAACTTATTGCAAAATTCAGTCATAAATTGAAGAAAGTAGGGAAAACTTCAATATCTCCTATTAATACATTGTGGAGATGATTAACAGATTTAAGGGATTAGATATGGTACACAGAGTGCCTGAAGAACTATGGATGGAGGTGTGTAACATTGCACAGGAGGTAGATACTAAAACCATCCCAAAGAAAAATAAATGCAAGAAAGCAAAGTGGCTGTCTGCTGAGACTTTACAAATAGCTGAGGAAAGAAGGAAAGTGAAAGATAAGAGAGAAAGGGAAAGATATACCCAACTGAGTGAAGATTTCCAGAGAACAGCAAGGAGAGATAAGAAGGCCTCTTTAAATGAACAGTACAAAGAAATAGAGGAAAACAATAGACTATGAAAAACTAGAGATCTCTTTAAGAAAATTGGAGATATCAAGGGAATGTTTCATGCAAAAATGGGCATGATAAAGGAAAAAATGGTGGGGACCTAACAGAAGCAGAAGGGATTAAGACAAGCTGGCAAGAATATACAGAAGATCTATACAAGAAAGATTTAAATGTCCCTGATAACCACAGTGGTATGATTGCTGATGGATATACTGGAGAGTGAAGTCAAGTGGGCCTTAGAAAACATTAACTAACAACAAAGCTAGTGGAGGTGATGGTATTCCAGCTGAACTATTTAAAATCCTAAAAGATGATAGCAGTTAAAGTGCTGCACACAATATGCCAGCACATTTGGAAAACTCAGCAGTGGCCATGGTATTGGAAAAGGTCAATCCCAAAGAAGGGCAATGCCAAACAATGTTCAAACTACCATACAATTGCGTTCATTTCACATGCTAGCAGGTGATGCTCAAAATACTACAAGTATTCTAGGCTTCAGCAGTATGTGAATTAAGAACTACCAGAAGTACAAGCTAGGTTTAAAAGAGCAGAGGAACTAGAGATCAAATTGCCAATATTTGCTGTATCATGGAGAAAGCAAGGGAGTTCAAGATCACAACAAACTATGCCAAATGCATAAAGAGATGGGAGTTACCAGACCACCTTACCTGTCTGAGAAACCTGAGTCAAGAAGCAACAATTAAAACCAGATATGGAACAAAGGCTTGGTTCAAAATTGGGAAAGGAGTACGACAAGGCTATATATTGTCACCCTGCTAATTCAACTTATGTGCAAAATACATCATGCAAAATGCCAGCTCAATGAATCACAAGCTGGAATTAAGATTGCTGGGAGAAATATCATCAGCCTCAGATATGCAGACGATACAACTCCAATGGAAGAAAGTGGAGATGAACTAAAGAACCTCTTGATGAGTGTGAAAGAGGAGAGTGCAAAAGCTTGAAACTCAACATTAAAAAAATGAAGATCATGGCATCCAGTCCCATCACTTCCTAGCAAATAGAAGGGGAAGAAATGAAAGCAGTGGCAGATTTTACTACTTGGACTCCAAGATCACTGCAAACAATGACTGCAGCCATAAAATTAAAAGATGCTTGTTCCTTGGGAGAAAAGCTAGGGCAAACCTAGACAGCATATTAAAAAGCAGAGACAAAAGTCCAAAGTCAAAGTTATGGCTTTCCCAGTAGTAATGTATGAAAGTTGGGCCATAAGGAAGGCTAAGTGCCAAAGAATTGATGCCCTTGAATTATAGTGCTGGAGAAGACTCTTGAGGGTCCCTTCAACTCAAGATCAAACCACTCAATCCTAAAGGAAATCAACCCTGACTGTTCATTGAAAGAACAGATATTGAAGCTGAAGCTCAATAGTTTGGCCACATAATGCAAAGAAAGGAAAACATTGTGATGCTGGGAAAGATTAAAGGGGACAGAAGAGGATGACATGGTTAGATAGCATCCTTGATGGAGTGGGCATGGGTTTGGGTGAATTCCAGAAGGCAGTGGAGGACAGGAAGGTCTGCCTTGCTGCAGTCTATGGGGCTGAGAAAAGCTAGACATGACTTCGTCTACTGAACAATAACAACATTTGATAATGAAACAGAGGTACTGTTGTTTATTTTGAGTGCTGTAGAAAATGTCATCTTTAAATGTTTTTCTTTCAAACCTCTTGTCTATCACAAAACATCTTGGGAATGGGAAATCTATAGACACTCTACCAGTTACTAAACTACAATTTCTTTTTTATAATATTTTTATTAAAACGTACAGTTACAAGGATTAAAAAACTAATACAAACTAAGAAAAATATAAAATAAAAAGTGCAAAGAAAATTAATTTAAAGAAAAAATACTGGAGGAGAAAAAAGAAAGAGATATCTAGCAGCAGGGTGAGCGCCTGCTGTTTCAGTTCCCAGCTCCCACCCACCTAGCGGTTCGAAAGCGCGTGAGCACGAGTAGATAGATAGGTACCGCCCCTCCCGGTGGGAAGGTAACAGTGTCCATGCGCCTTAGGGTATCCAGTCATGCCGGCCACATGACCACGGAACCGTCCCAGAACGAACACTGGCTCTTCGGCTTGGAAACGGGGATGAGCACCGCACCCTAGAGTCAGTCACGACTGGCAGGGTCTCCTTTACCTTTTTTTTACCATCCAGACAAGTCAAACAATTTCAGTAACTTATCGCTTTCTCTGATACTACAACATATGATATCTTCTTCTCATATCTTACCTCTTATTTATAAACCAATTTTTAAAAACTTCTCATTTGGTCCTGGTCAAGAAAAATCCAGTAAGAGTTACCAGAAACAACAACATAGACATTTTAACCTTGGTCAAATAAACCAACTTTATATTTCTTCCCTTTGCTTTTAAGAATTTAATCTTTAATCCCTTTAAGTCGTATTCCCAGAATAGGTTTCTTCTCATTGTCTCTTTGCTTCTGCTCAGAAAATTCTTCAAAAGTTTAACACATCTCCTTTGTAAATGTAAGATAAGAAAGTTATCTAAGTTACTCTTCTGGTTTATTATTTGTATGTCCTTTTTAATTAGTAAGACATCAGTCAGTTTCATTTGTAAATCCAATGTAACTTCTTTTTCCATATCATTCTTGTAAGGTCCACATTTGAAATAGCCTCAGTCTCAGTTTTGTCCTCTTCAATCACCTCTTTTAAATCCATTTTATGATAGCCAACAATATTAAAACTAATGTCTGAGTGCATTGTTCCCAAATATCCTTGAATTCTTCCAAAGTTATAATATTTTGCTCCATTTTGTATTTGTAGGTCTCTTCTCCTTTAATTACAATATTTAGTTCTTTCTGGTTGCCTTTAGTGTCCAATCTTGAAGTCCCATCTTATCAAGTTTTTTTCAAATCAACCACATTTTCCCATGGTAAGTTTCCTCATACTTAGTTTCAAATCTGTCATATTTTTATAGAATTTTAAACAACCTATAGGAAGGATTCTTGTAATCAATTTCAAAATCTTACTGCAAATCCTTCTGCCCCCTTAGTCCCTTTATACCTTTCCAAAATCAATGTTCTATTGCCTTTTTGCTGTCTTTTCCAAAATAAGATATTTTAAGTCCTTTGACTAAGAGGTTGCATAAAAATTATTTCACCAAATATTGAAACTTTCTGAGTGTAAAAAATATTTTACTTTCACAAGTTCTGAATATCCAAAAAGAAGCTGTTAAGAAGCAATGTCCAAAAGTGACTAAGAAAGGATGTATATGAATCCAGTGACATTTGGAAGGCACCAAACCATGGGCAAAGATGGCTTTCCCTCAGCTTCCAAAGTTCTAAATCCTGCTGGAGATTGCTGTCTTAGTCTTCTTCATGGGGAGCCACTATATGGTGGACTTTTGGGCAATGCCAGCTCCTCTCTTTGTCCAGAGAGGAGTTCTGAGGAACCAATCCATTCAGCAGCTCCTCATTCCACCATAGTTGTCAGCTCCACTCTCAGCACAGCTGTCTTCAGATCTTTATTAGTTCCTACTTCTAGGTAGCCTATCTGACCAAGACAGTATCACCATGATCCTAGCAGTATCTGGAGGATTCAACATTTCCTACTGCTGAAGGACATGCTGACTTTTCCTTCAATTAATGTAGGTTTTATAACATTCTGTTCATTGTGAAAAGTCATGATCTGTCAATCAGCCAGATGGGCCATCATTTAAAGCATTACAGAACATAAAGACCTGTGCAGGTCAGTTTTAGAAAAGCTGTTACCTCTTTCAAAATAAGATATTATGCTACTTTCTCATACAGAATTCAAGACGTTTTTTCTAACTGAAGCAGACAAGCAAGTCCAGTCAAGATATAGAATAACCAAGGTCAACTAAATAATACCAAGTCTTGATATAGAACTCCCCAAGAGTTAAAAATATTAATAACCAACTGTCTGCAACTCTTTAGTGTTGCTTAAATTCACTTGGCTGAGGTGATTCAATTGGCATCTTATTCTGCCAATGGAAAGACCAACCATATAATTCATGGTGGATTCAAGGATGATGAGCCCATTCAAAAGTGGCATCTCTTTTCTCATCTTGTCCATGTAACATTGTTGGAATGCTACATGGACGAGACTAGATGATAGAAAGACAGATAGACAGACAGACAGACAGAGAGAACATCTCTCCCCATAGCAAATTTGATCTCATTCTGTTCTGTTTTCATTGTCCAGTTTAACAAAGAGAGTCCTGATCCTCTTGACATATTTCTTTATAACCTTCCATTGGATTATAAAGAATATTAAACAAAAGTTTAGGCAAGGGCCAAGGGGGCAGCTGGTAATGATGTTGATGATTGCCTTCTGTTTTTGGATATAGTTTCTCCTTGATTGCTTTTGTCTACCCAAGTCAGTGACCCAGAAAACAGAATGCATGGGAAAACCGAAAATATTTAAATAACTCTTGGGCTTATTCTTTAACTGACTTATTTTTATTGCCTTTCAGAGATTAGTTTTTCTGTCTTTTAATTACTGCATAGTCTTTGAATGGATCCTTCCCTCCTACTCGCATTTTGGCCCTATAATCACTCCATTAAAAAGAGGCATTATATTTCATTTTATTAACATAAATGAAAGAAACGTGGCAACATAATTTTACATATTTGATAGTCATACTGACACTGATTGGTTTGAGTGCATGTATCTCGTTTATTAAAAGAGATTATGGAAGATAAGACAAATTTGCAAAACTTAGGCTGCATTTCACACATTGCATTTACACTAATGTGGTTAGATTTTGGCTAGTTATTTTTTGTTTTATAACTAGTTGCTATCACTTGTGCATTGTATTTTAATCTGGCTCTGGAAAATAGAATAGATGGAAGTGTTAAATTTCCCTATACTTGTCCACAAATAATAAGCAAACACCAACATCAGTTCCAACATTGCTAGCAAGGGAAATTAATGGAACACTTTTTGCAACTTAGCAATGCCTGTTTCCCTGGAAGACATGAGGCTGGAACAAATAACAGCTGCCAGCATGAACATCTAACACCTCCACTGGTACTGCTTGAAGCAAGCAGAGATTTCATTTGTTCTGAACCCTTGTATTTCAGTGGCCATTAGTTTCTATCATCCAACTTTGCGAGCAACATGTGAAGCTCAGAGGGTCAAGTCAGGCAACAAAAAAGATTGCAATCAATCAACTTCAGAGAAATGTCTCAAGCAGAATTCCTTGCATTATTATTTTATATCTAGCACTGTTTTCTAATTAATGGGATTGTTAATATGGCTGGGATATTTTGATGCCTGAGGGAAAGACCAAGATGGCTATAATTCTTGGTCTAAAAACGAAGTGGGTTAGTAGCTAATCTTGCTTCCACACTGGATGCAGGATAGAAACTTACACTGTGCACAGAGGCAGCTAGGTAGCTTAAGGGATACATGATACCACATAATTAGTGATTAGAGACATGAGTGATTAGAGACCCAGAAAAAGCAGACTTACACTGCTCCTGTTGCCTAAGGCAATTGCCTAACAATTGGCTAGTTTGTACAAATAGACAATATTTGTATTCATTTTACACTGTTTAAATTTTCTGGGTATCTGTTTTAATGTTTAAAAATTACTTTGATGGATGTTATCATGCAAACCTGACTGAAAAGTTCAACAATGCATACTTAAACTATGTAGGACAACATTTGTTGTCCTAAGATGCAATGATGATTTTAGATCATCAGATACTGTAATTATAATCAATTTAAAAGATTTTCAAGGGGACTGAACAAATTCATGGGACATCATGGGTTTAACAACGGAGAGTCACATATGCCCCTTGGCCGCTTTCATTGATAGAAATCCATACACCAACCACACTTTCATTGTACTCTTATGCTTCTTTGAAAAACATGATGGAGCAGACTATGCCAGCTTCATTCATCTACTCTATTTGCAAATGGCAACTTTCAATATCTTCAAATTGGACTTTTAATCAGAGGACAGTCCTCCACAGGAATGTCTACAGATTAATTTGCATTTTATACAAAAAGGGTTTTATGAAAAAAATCCAAACTAAATATGCTTAGGGATTTTTGAAACTTGGTTTGACAGTGAAGTGCAGATACGGAGGGGAAAATAATCATTTTCATCATTAAGCCCATTTAATACCAAAAAGAAAATTCTGTTTGTGTTGAGCTAGCTTCTGCAGTAAAGACCGAGGGAACTGTAGAACAGTTTTCTCTGTTCTACAAAGACTATTCTCTACATTGTCCTCTTCTGCTGAATACAGGATTGCTAGATCTCTTCTCCAAAATGATCTAATCAGCTTCCTTGTCTAGCATTAACAAAATGCCTTAGAAGATGTGAAGCATACTTTTGTTCCTGGGAAACTAAAAGTAGCCTAATATAGGCCACAGAGAGGGTATTTACACAATATAAAGAAATCACACATGATTCAAAACCTTCAACACAGGAACAACAAAGATATTTCTGTAAGCAGTTTGCTCCCAGTAGAGCAAACTGAATTATCACTTTCCTATTTCCCTCTTTTGGGATAGGATACTGCAATCAGCAACAAAATAAAGGAAACAACAATCAGAATTCTTAACATATTCTGTAATCAACTCCAGTCTTGACAATCCTTCTGAAAATAATTGCTGTGAGCATCTATTTTACTGTGGCCCTTAACATTTATTTAACAAGGTAGCATCACTTTCCATTATACCTTATATTAATATTCAGACAGGTGTATATAAACAACATAATCTAGCAATTAGACGGTAGCATGAAAAGATGGACTGAAAAAGCAAATTGGTGATGCTTTCTGGCAAAGTTTACTTTGGAACAATGTTTACTTCTCAATCATTACTGTAGATATCATCAAGCAGATTTGTTCATGATGTAGATGTTAGACTACAGTGATGATGACTTCTTGATTAATCTGTTCATTGTACATTTTATATATAAACTTGCTACTTCTGGGCCAGCTTGATTGCTATGTTGATGCCATTGTTGTATTTGCAATGTCACAGCCCTGACATTGCTTCAGCTTTTCAGGCACCACATAAATCATGCAATCTAAAATCCCTGCCCAAACATCTTTTTTTAAAAAAGTTATGATACCTAATTGTCCCATTATTATCCCACTGCCCACTGATAATAATCCCTCTGCTTGCTTTCTTATGGTTTGACCTTGCAGATAGATTGTGATCAGTAAGCTATTCCAAAGTAGAGAAAATGGAATTGCTCCCTTGAAGACTTTGAAACAGAGAAGTTAGAGCATGTAGACAATCCCTTTTTCCAGCCTGGAAAGCAAGAGAAATTGTAGGAAACAAATTTGAAGAGATATACCTGTGAATAGTGTTAGGTATCTGACCACAAATCTGTTTCAACCTCTTTAAAGCAACCTTTTTTGTTTAGTACCCTTTGGATGAGTTAAGACTATAATTACTGGATAATATTTGGGCAGGCAGTGTCTAGGAGAAGAGCCTTTTCTGCCATGGCTCCCACCCTTGGGATCACCTTGCTGCCAGGTGAGGTCTGACCCCTTTCTGGTCCTCCAAAAGGGAATTAAATCCTGTTTGTGCCAGGTAGCTTGGATCCTTGATGGGGCTGCTTTATGCTGAAGATGGCTCATTGATTAATAGGGAAGATCCCACCATTGTACCATTCATGCTTTTGATTTCTAGTTTTTTATCTAATTTTTGTTAATTTTAATGTTTTAATATTAATGGTTTTATAGTAAGCCACCCAGAATTGCTTTGGAGGGTGAGATGGGCAGCATATAAATTAATTAAATAAATCTCCATATATATATAGGGGACCTCAGTCTATGGAGACCTCAATACTTGCAAAGGATTTCAAGATACATTCAAAAACTGCGTAGCCCTTCAGAAAATAAACAGTAGAAAGAAAAGTCTAATGAATCTCCAGGACAGGGCTCTATAACTTGACCCTTAAGAAGCTGATGTAATGTCCAGAAACCCGTCAAAAGTTCTCACCAAAGTTTCTATTTTCAATGGAACAAAAGGGGAGATGATTATATAGCTAGCATTCATAATTACACTTAATTTTATTTAAAAGTAATTAAATTTTATTACACCCACTTCTTTTTTAATCCTACCTACTTCTTCGTATACACTTCTTAGCATGCTACCTCAAAAGTTGGAAAGGCCTTGATTCTCCAACAAATTTAGGCAAATTTATTCAGTCTGGATGGTGCGACAACTTGTGCACAACAACATTAATAAGGACTGAAGTACCCTACTAATCAGCAGTGCCTTTTCACCTGATACAAACCCAACCAGCCAAAGGTCAGTTGCTACATTTTTTTCATGGATACCAGCAAATTTTATTCTATTTTGGAGCTTTCAAAATTTTTGTTTATATTGGAAGGTGTACTGTACATTTGGTTACACAATAGCTCAACCATGTGGCCACCAATAAAACGGCAAGCATTGCACAGATTGGTAGAAATTGGCAAGCAACCCTTCTCTTTTGAATGACAGAAGGAAATCACTGAATCCTAGAATTGGAAGGGATAATTTGGATCACTGAATGCAACTCTGCTCATACAAGTAACAAAATTAAAGCATCCCAGATAGATAGCTATTTAGGCTCCATTTGAAAACATCCAGTGAAGGGAAAACCATCGTTGTTATAATGTTTCCCCAACATTTGTCAATCAGTAGTGAATACATCCCTTCCATAAGAATTTGTGTCTTTATTTCAATGTTGTTTTAACCCATGGATAAAGCAACTATTAATTGGCAGAATGGATGCATAAAGCAGCTTCAGCAGAACTCAGAATTAAAAGGGACATGCATAGGAAATGAAAGATGGCTGTAATTACCAAGGAAGTATTCCAACAAGAAGCTAACATCTGCAAAAAGAAAGCTTGAAAGGAGAAAATTCAAAACAAAGTTAGACTTTCAAGGAAAGGGTGGCTGTATTCAAATGGATCTAAGCAGAATCAAAAACAAACGGAAAGAGTAGCAATCCATAGTTGAACTCTTGTCTACAATGAATGAATTTAAGTTTCCAGGACCTGACCAATAACATCTGAGAGTCTTTAAGGACTTTGCAGTTGTCATATTGGAGCCTTTGAGTGATCCCTGAGCATAAGCAGAGTCCCAACAAATTTAAGGGAAAATGTTATTTATACAGTATCTTCAAAAGGAGAAAAAGGACCTACTTAACTAGGACCTACTTAACTAGATCAGTCAGCTTGATACTAATACAGGACAATAACCAGATTCCAGAAGAGAATCTGACCCAACACAAAATGTTGCAGGATTTGATGCTACTCGCCAGTGCTGGAAAGAATAGGATTTTCACCTTTCATGGCATCTGCCAAGATTCATTGTTTAAATGTGGCAGAGTGTCTTCCCCTGAATGCAGTTGTAGGGCTTTCCTATCAGACACTAGACCATATAGAAACAAGTAAAGAAAATTTCTTTCAACCAACAAATACTGCACTTAATTAGATAAATGGCCTAGATATTGGCATATAGAACACTTATTCTGTTTTTATGAATTAACATATTTTAAAATGTAATTCAGCCTAGCCATCTCCTATTTTCTTTTTATTGATATCCATGTATTTTATGTCATATGCTAAATAAGTAACAGGACAAAACTCTGGAACAATTTATTAAGCAGTTGGTTTGTGTGTATGTCAAAAATGCATTGCTTAGTAGAAATCAGAATGTATTTTTCAAAGCAAATAATGCCAAATTATCTGGCATTCCATTCTGGATAAAACAATCAATTTAAGTTGACCATGGGAATGTGGTGTACAGAGTGCAGCCTGCCAAAGCATTTGTCAAAGTCTTCCATGAGACTGTAGTAAGGTAATTGGCAAAATATGGGCCAAACTATACAAACATTTGATGGATGAAGAGTTGGTTGAAATGAAGGATACAGAACTGGTTGAAAAAAAAATAACAACTAAAAAGTGTGTATCAGTGATTCCCATTAAGCTGGAATTATTGAGTAGAATATTGCAGAGTTCTATTGTGAGCCCTGTGTGGTTCACCATATTTATACATTATTTAGATGAACAGATTTATGGGTGAGAGAAAAATAGGTATAATAGCAAACAGCTTTGTAGAAACTGGCTGGGGAATTCTGGACGTTGTAATCCATACATCATAAAGTTGCTAAGGTTGAGAAGAAACTACCTTAGAGAGCATAATCAAGATTCAACAATGATTTTGACAAGCTGGAGCAATGGACAGAATCAGCGGGCTGAACAAGGGTGAATACAAAGGACAGGAAAAACTTACGGCATATAAGAGGAGAATATATTGAGTAGTAGCACATGCAAAAAAAGATTTGAGTGTTTTAGTGGATCACAATCTGAACATGAGCAGTTGCTAAAGAGGAAAATGTAATGCTGTTACATCAATAGACATATAGTACAAAAGTCAAGAGAAATCACTGTCACTTTCTATTCTGCACTGGTCAGACTACATCTGGAATATCACATCCAGTTCTAGGCACTTCACTTTAGGAATAATTTTTCTTGAAGTTTAAAAATACCACAATAAAAAATGAATACAAACTGAAAAAATAAAAAAGCAAAAAGTGCAGAGAGGAAAAAAGGGATGGAAGAAGGGAAGAAAAAATATATAAAAGAAAAAAGAGAAAAAAATATATAAAGAAATGACTTCCCTTTCGTCAAACAAGTATTTATTATGTACACAGTCCAGAGTCACTTCTTCAAATGAGCAGCTATAGAAATCAAATAAATAAATGCAATTTCAGTAATTTAACACCTTCTCTGACATTTCAATCTAAAATCTCTCCATCACACCTAAAATTTCTTCATCCCTGAACATATAATTTTAGAGCCTTCACAAAGTAGAGGATACTTAAAGGAATGCCTCAAGGATGGGGCTTGGAATAAGAAACCTGTTAGGAATACCCAGAGACTGAGTTTGTTTAGCCTGGAAAAAGAAAGTTCTGGGGAGACAACATAACTGCATACCAGCATCTCAAGGGCAGTAATCTTGAAAACGGACCAAAACTGTTGAAAATGAGACAAGAGAAATGGTTTTAAATGACAAAGAAAGAGATTTTGGTTTGAGGTGGCAAAAACTATTCAAGCTTGAAACAAACTGCCTTGAGAAATGGTGGAGTTTATTTCACTGGTGATATTAATCAGAGGCTGGAATATTACCTGTGAGAGATGCCATAGTGGATTTCTGAACGGGTGGAGAGTTGGACTTGAAGATAGTCTATTCCAGCCCTCACATTTCATGATGCTATTACAGAAATGGTTTCAAGGGCTGAAGAACACAGATTATATTATTTGCATAAAATGCTGTAATCCATTAAAGCTTTTCTGTTAATAAAAGTGTTAAAAGTTAAGATGTTCCAAAATGTTCTATTTTTGCTGCAAAAGATTTATGTGGATCTGGAAACCAAAAGAAGCAAAGCTTAATTATAGTGAAAATAATTTCATATGAAACCAAAGACATGGGTTATCTGAAGTTTCAAACCTGTCACAACTATTGTTTGAGTTATGGTTAAGTTATTATTAAGTTATGTTTTTGCATGTTAAATATCTACAAAACTAACTTTACAGACACAATTTTTGTCATGATCTGTAACAAATGATTTTTTGAATTTGTTCTTATATTCAGCTGCAAGTCATCCCATGAACATGCCCTCTGTTCTTGCACTCTAGAAGGGATGACTCACACTATTTTTTTTGTCTGTAAACTTCAATTATACCAATAAAACAGAACAGCATTAACTATACCAGGAGCAGTTAACTCAGTAAATTGAGGCATGTATCTTGTCACTATTTCTGTGTAAAACCAGAATGGTTCTACCATTAGCTAGAATGAAGCAGAGTTGAACTTCAACTCTGAGGCAGAGTTGGCCCATTGTAGAAGTTAAATGTTCCTTACCTAGCATCCTAAATTGCTTGCTCACCTCACATGGAGGGAAGGGTGCTTTCCTATTGATATAACATTTCAGCTTCCAGTCCAGTTGGCTTATGCATGGGGTATTGGGGGATATCTCTGATTTTGGTAACAGGTTGATTATCACAGTCCTAGTAATCTCACACAAGGAGTCCCAATTCCATGCTTGTAACTTTGGGCAACTTAAAATGTCTCATCAGAATCTACACAATGATCAGGACTGCATCATCATATTTTTACTACCTGAAGCAAAAGGCAAAAAAAAAAGCCCCATTTTAGGTACAAAAGCTGCCAGGACTGGCAGTCAGATCATTCGAGGGCATAAGTGAGAGTATACCTTGTGGTAACAACTCAATCTACTTTTTATACTACCTGCAATGTATTTGTCACATCAGGCAGCTGTAGTACTTATTTAACAAGAAGATAGACCTTCGGTCAATGCTGACATGGAAAAAATATTGTTCAAGAAAAGGGCATTTACTCCCTTAATTTAGATTGACAGTCCTAGAGCGAGATCACACTGTGACAGAGCATATTTTACACAAAGAAGATCTTAGTTTGAGCATCAGCATCTCTAAGAACCAAAAAGGTCCGAACCTTAGTGCTGACAGCTCAGTAACCGATAGCCTGACTCAGAATAAAGCAACATCCTATTGTCTCTGACAACTGGTGGTAACTGGCAAAACCCCAAATCACAGCAGTACCCTCAAAATCAAGTTAAATGATTCAGCACTTCACTTCCAATAGAAGTGGATTGTAATTCGAAAAAATTCAGCAGTTTCTTCCCTGCTGACTTCATTAGTATTTGATAAATTTTTCCACAACAGATTGTGGTTTGTCACAAAATGTATCAGCTTATCCTTTACAATTTAGATGCTATACATCAGACATTTGGAATTAGAAGAAAAAGACAGAATCTCCCAAGTATTGCATAGTGATTAGAATAGCATATGCACTTAGAGTATGGATGCTGCTTTTTTAAAAAAAATCTATAGTGATTTACAGTAAATGCAATACCATTGCTGTTCATGGCCGGCACTCGTAACTCAAACCACATATCAAGCTAAACCACAAATGAATTTATTCAGTTTTGGCTTTCATGCATTGAATTAACCTGGCTGTTATGGTTTGTAAAAAGAGATTTATGATTTAATACATTATGTAAATTACTCCAATTGTACCCAACAAATCTGGTTGTCCAATTACTTAGTGCACTAAATGAACCCAGCCAATAAACTAAGCAAAAGAAACATCATCCAGTATAATCTGAGAAAGTATGTTTGTGTCTTCTTTATTTTGGTGGAAGATTTAAAGGATAAGCCTCATCTTTCTTCCATCAAAATATTGTGACACAAATTGAGTTTCGAGGAGAATTTAGCACAATTGTAGTTTTCTCATTTTTCACAGAGACATAACTATAGAACCACTTTCATGTTTTCTAGTAATTTCAGAAACATTTAAAACAGAGAAAGAAGCAGGCTATTAAATAACACTCTACCATACAACTCCAGCTATGTTGTTATTATCAGATCATTACCTAATGTTTACCTTTTGGATATTTCTTGGCTTTGTAAAGGTTTATTACATTCATCTCTGAAAACCAGTGCCATTCTCAACCAGCTGATCTCAACTTGTTAGAAAGGTATCAAAGAACAAAGCCTAACGCCTGTCTTCTGAAAGTGATTATCTCTAGATGGGCTGAACTACAATTCCTATACTTCCCAGCCAGAATCTGGAGAATACCAGGTCGGGAAGAGCTTCCGTATGACAATGACATAAAATACTGAATGCATACCTCACACCATCTCAGTTGCACACATAGCCTGGGAGCTCTTCAGTTCAAAATGCGTCTGCTTTCACTATGTTCCTGACATTTAACAGTGTCAACATAAGACTGATACAAGTTCTACGTGGTACGTAAATGGGCAAGGATCCCAAGCCCGAATGCGATAAAGTTACATTTTATCTTTGGATTATAGTCATGCAAATAGTATCCAGTCAGACAGGATACATAGGAAAGACCAAACTTGTTTGCAATTCAGGGTGGGAGAACCAATACTGTATGATGAAAAAAACTAGCTTCACTTTAAAACAGTAAAATATTTTACAGCACTAACTGCAGTCCACTGAAGGTTAAGTTTATATTAGATATCAGAACAGAACAAAATCAACACACAAAATTTTCTGTTATATTTTTCATTCACACCCCAAAAAACATCTTCACATGGTCATCATCAGATATTTACAAGCAGAAAGGGGACAACCCTCTATTTTGCTGAGAAGGGGCTTGGATGAAAAGAGACTTTAACAACTGGGCTAAATTCTGAAATTTCAAGAAGCAAAGCCAAATATACCTGGAGAGGTAAGGATGGATGAGAAGTTGCCCGGAAACCATCTTCTTGTTCTTTGATATTGAGAAAAATAAGAAGGAATAGACAAACTCTGATACTGTGCCACATCTGGCCACCAATATATAAGGTTGATTTGGGGCTACAAAAAATAGCGCAAGGGTTCTCTCTGCAGTAAGCTAAGGAAAGAAATCTACTAAGAAAGATCCCTCGGACAGTACTGAATCAGTAAGTTTTGCTTTCTATCACATTTTTAATATCTCAATTTCTTCCATTCTTCTTCATTGAAAAGCAAATCTTCAAATTGTCATGGAGTTCTTTGCAAAACCAAACCAAGTTCCTTTGGGGCAATAGGCATAACTGTTCCCAGCAAGGACAGCAATTGGACTTGTTGAAGACGAGAAATAATCAGAAAAAAGACAATTTAAAAAGAATCCTAATCCATCACTACGATACGACTGAAGACAAAGCAGCCAGCTAATTCTTAAGAATTAAAGGAATGAGAATGTATTGTCAAACAGAAATGGAAGATCAGCTCCTTTTACTTTTTACTGGGAAAGCAGCAGTTCTGCATTTTTTCCATTAGATTTTAACCCATATATGTTTAATTTTCAGCACATTTTTATTTTACTTCTAGGGAATTGATAGTCATGGTCACTGCACAGTTTCATACAATAGTTTAACATCCTCTGCATCTTTGTTATTGTTGCCATAATCTCAACACTTTTCAAAATTTCAATGAGATCTTGCAAAGAATGTATGTTCATGTACGCGTCCTCTTATAAGTAGGACATGTATGACCACAACTGGGATCAAACCTTTGTCACTAAGTGAGATGGTTAACTAAATCGCACCTGATTTTATAAGTTTTTTTGCTACAGTGTGGCAAAAACCATGTGGCAAAATCACTGCAGTCATTAAGTTAGTTCAGCTGCCCCATTGACTTTGCTTGTCAGAAGGCAGCTTGGAAGGTCACAAATGGCCACATGTGACTCTGGGATGCTGGAACCCCTGTAATTATATGCTGGTTACCAAGCACCCAAGATCATGGTGATGCTGCAATGATCAGACATGTGAAGATTGGTCATAAGTCACTTTTTTCACTACCATCATAACTTCAAACAGTCATTAAACAAATGGTTGTAAGTTAAGGACTACCTGTACTTTTCTAAGATGCAAGTTATAAGGTAGCCACCAAAAAAATGTAGAAATTCAATTGCATGGCAAAGGTGTTTGGAAAACGTAATGCCCTTAACAAACCATCTCTGACTTTAAGTTCAATGCAAATATAATACAATTTGATTTGACATTATATTTCAAAAAGGAAGGAAAGATGCCTTACACTGGTCTGCCATATCCTACTTTGAAACTGAAGAAAGACTTGCAAAATATAATGCTGAATTTCTCTGCCCAGCAAAAATTCAAATCTTTGAAGGAACTTTAGTCTTGCTATCAACACTGCATGGAGCAGGACAGAAAACAGTGCCTCTGACTATTGCATTTGTCTGCCATTTCTTTGGTAAAAAAGGTAAATCATACGCACTAATACAGGATTCAAGATACCTGGCGACACCTCTCTCAAGTAGTGTGTCCAGTTCTGGATGCCCACTATTTAAAACAATATGACCAAATGAGATTGGAATAGTGGAAATAATCATTGATATGGAAAACCATTCTTATTAAGAAAAGGTTAAAGGAAATGGGCAGGTTTAGTTTGGACAAGAGGAGAATAAAGCTGTATCTCTGCTTGCATCTAACCATGGCTAAATATGCTCGAGCAACTTCTTTTTTTACTGTGTCCCTATGCCATTGCCTTCACTTCATCCATAGCCATGACTGAAAGAAGTTGAAAACATCCTTAAGCATACTAAAATAAGCTTGTGCTGTAATACTAGTGTTAAAATAGTATGCTCCATCATTGTCCAAGAGAAGCTTAAAGGTACATAAAATTTGTTTGCCTTTATCGCCCATTATCATGAAGGGAAAACCAATGAAAGGCACTGATTGCTGAAGAATGGGTAGCTACAATACAGCTGAATACATGTGGAAGAAACAAGCATGCAGTTTCAACTTCTGTTTTATCAGATAAGCAGGAAACTGCAGGATGTAAACTGGATAGGCTAAAAGTAGGTTGTTAGAGGCTTAGAGATTGTTGTCTAATGCATAACATTAGCTTTTAGACTGTTACAGACAGGGAAATATCAATAGGTTACATATCATGTAACCATAAACTGAAGCCTTGCCCTTTTTTTTCAAACAAATGGGTGCTGGGTCACAGATACATATCAAAACAAACTGGCATGAACTCAAAACAGAATGAAGCAGAGGTTGTTTCCCCTTGCAAGGGCCTTTTGTTGGGATGTGAAACAATTAAACAGTAGTCCTGGAATAAATTTGGAGTTTGAAAAATGAAACATAAGCTTCTTGTTTATAGGAAAGTAACTGTCTTCTTTTTGGGGTGGGAGAAAAATATGTGACTTTTTGATTACATGGAAGCTGCAAGCCAAGACAGATTTTCTACTTTTTCAGTAGCTGGTCTCAGGCCCAGACTGAGCTGCTTAGAACTGTAAAGAGAAAATCTGCAGGCAAAGACTCCCTGGACTTTCCTTGTGTTCTGAAAAGACCATGAGCCACATTCCAATTAATGTTGACCAGCCAATCAAGAACTGACAACCTGTCTAGACCTCACAAGGAACAGAGTCTACAAGCACAGCTGAAGGAACTCAGACTATTCCATCTGGAGAAAACAAGATTAAGTGGAGATGTGATTACTGTGTTCAAGTTCATAATCAAGTTCATGTTCCAATGGAAGATGGCCAGGAAGTATTTTCTTGCCACAGAATGCTAGGACGAGAAATTTCAGTCGAATATAAAGATAATGAGATTTGTACAACAGTGGAATTAATCTACTTATAGAAGTTATGGATTCTCCATCTCTGGAGATGTTTAAGTGGCTGGACAGCCACCTCTCAAAGATGATTAATTGGTTTTTCTGCACATTTCAGAGTGAAGGACTTGATAATCCTTCTGATCCCCTCCAACTCCACAGTTCTATTCTAATAAAAAGGCCAGAAAAGCTAGGCTATTTCCAGTTTCTGAAGTTGCTAGACATAATAAAAAATAAAAACTGGCAACGCCTAAACAGAACAAGCCATGAAACAGCGAGAGAGAGATATACAGAATATAAAATAATCTGAAGACATTAAAGTAACATGCAGAATAGTAAGTGTCTATGTTTGAGTTCCCCCTTTGAACTTGAGGTCTTGTCCCTGCTGTCTATATCAGAGTCAAATTCCTTGTGTGTCTAACTATGCTTGGCTAATAAAGTATCTGAATCTGAATCTGGTTTGGTCTAGAAGAAATCAAGGAAAAAAGTTATCATAGTGTTTCTTCCTTTTAAGATTATCAGTGCTATAAATAATTATAAAATATCAAATAATACCCTAATTATTATCCCTCGTAACTCTAGCCACAACATTATGGAGCATTCTCATTTCCCAGAATGGTATATTCCATTGTGTCAGCAATGGTTCACTATATTTCACAGTGAAAAAATCGACAACCTCAACCCTCCACCACAAAAGCTGTGAATACGAATTTGACATGGCAATATTTAAAATCCAGTGGGGGACATTTCACCTCCCCAAGACTCTGTCTCAGGCATCAGACTGATAATTCTCGAAAACAAGGATCAGTAAAAGATTTTCATCATGAAACAGCCAAGCATCATAACACCATCGGAAGCACCATTTTTCAGGGATTCAATGAACGCAAAAGTTTCTTATCAGACTACAAATATTAACTAGATAGGCAATGCAAGCCTGCCTGTGGTGCATCTAGCTTTATATGGTGCATCTGGTTTTATGTTTATTTCTGAGGTAAAGTTCTGTCTCATATTTTTTTCACAATTTCCTTCTTTTCTTCTCACCCAACTCCCAGCAAAAGTTGTGCCCTGATATGCTCAACATGATAACAGAACTTGATCCATGAAAACTTAAATAATGATACATCTGTTAGTCCTTACACCTGTTAATTTTCCAAATCATGTGAATTGCCCCTTATATGCAATTCACATGCTAGATGTGTATAATTTCTGCATTCCTGTTTTTGCAGCTACATCTCTAAGCCACAAGTAACACTGTATTGGAGTTTCTTCTCTATCACTATATTTCTATAAGCTATCACGAATTATGGAAGGAGGTCCAAGTAACTTAATAGGATTCAAAACAGGAACTTCAACAGCATAGGAGTGGGTGTTTTATGATCTCTTAGGTCTAGCTGCAGAAATAGTGTTATTATGGAAAAAAAGAGCAGCAGCTTCAGGAAAAAAAATATTAGTTAAACTTGTAGCTGCTTATTCCAGTCCTCACTTTTTATATAAAATCAAGAAAGAGGGAAAGGGCTTATGTCAAATTAATGAAAGCAATGCCTTCAAGGAGAGACAATTGAATCATAAACAATGTGCTTTCAATCCTATCTGCATTTAGCTTCAATTTTATTAAAATCACAGCAACTCGCTTCAAAGAAAATATATGAAAGTATACAGCATGGCTTATCATGGCTAGAGATTATTGGAGCTGAAGTTCAACATATCTGCCTTCACCAAATCATTTAACAACAATAAATTGACATAAGTGCCCTTATCTTTCTAGCCAGAGAAGAACTGGTACAAATTAATTTGCGTTTAGAGGAACAAAACATTATTACCATTGAAATATCTGTACATAAGCCAATAAAACATCTGTGGAAGCAAAGTTTTACTTCCTATTTAGACAAAAAATAAAACTTTCTGTTCTTGAATATAGAGGTTTTCATTCTACCCTTTCTTCTCTTATTTCTATTCTCTGCTTTTCCAGGTTTCTTCTCTTCCCATTTGTCAGTGACTCTGTACGCTGCAATTGCAGCAAAAATCTAGTGTGTTTGCCAGGAAGCAGAGCACTCTGGGGACATAATTGATTACCTGGAGGAAGGAATGCCAAATCCTCTCTCCATTCATCTCAGTTTTTAACCTGCTGAATTGAAATCAATCGGGTTTTTTTAGGACTGGCACTTAGATACAATTGCAGTATTTTTATTTTTGCTTTAAATAATCTTATGAGAGATTTATTTTTGGATCAGGGCATCACTGATTGTGAAATGTCTCCAACATCTTCACTAGCAAATTAAAAGAGAGAGTTCCCAGGCTGATTTATTTAAATATGGTTGAAGAATGCAATTATCTCAGTCCAGCTCCATTCCATTTTCTCCTTGGCATTTTGCTATTCTTCATCCATCAGTATGAATTAAGAACTTGGTGGTGCTGGTGGGAGGTGTTCCCAGCATGGAGGCCAGTTTTCTCAGAAGAAAAAATAATTCTCAAAAATATGCTGACTTTTTAATGATGCTGTTTTTAACAACTATAAATTGACATAATTAAATTATCTACTTTAGAACCTTCCCTATAAATATAGAGGAGTAGCCTTGTGACCAAAACAAAAGCCATCCAGCCAACAGGGGGAAACACTGGTCTAGCTATGACAGAAATGAAAATTTGAGGCATAGATCTGCCAGTTAGTACTGTATACATCTGTAGGGGTATTGCGTGGATGTAAAAAAAAAATCAAGATGACAATCATGACTACACAGGAAGTTGTGTTTTGTTTAAAACTGGGGGTGAAACTTTGATCACATAGTCACAGCTGCCTTCTTGACAAGCTCAGAGAAAAAACTATGGCCCAACTCGTGGTCAACAATAGGCAAAAGTTATTGTTTTGTAATCATTTTTTTTGTTAGATTTTGTTTTAATACAACAAAGAATGCTAAGATCTATACAACAGTGGAACAACTTACCTACAGAGTTATGGGTTGTTATCTCTGAAAGCCTTTAAAAGGCTGATCAGCCACATCCCATGAATTATTTTAACTGGCTTTCCTATAACACAGCAAATTAGAAAAGACTGTGAGGCTGGGAAAGATTGAAGGCAAAAGGAAAAGGGGACAGCAGAGGATGAGATGGTTAGATAGCATAGTCAGTGGGATGGGCTTGAGTTTGAGTGGACTCCAGTGCAGGACAAGGAGGCCTGGCATGCTGTGGTCCATGGAGTCATGGAGAGTCGGACACGACTGCACGACTGAACAACAATCACAATTCTATGATTCTATAATTCAGTACAATTCATAGTTCAAATGATGTAGTATATACATAGCAAACTAATACTTTACAATGAGAAAAGGGAATCTCGAGTCCATGTACCTAATACACCCCATCCATATGGAACCATTTAGTCCATCTAACCTAGGTGGTTTCAAGCAAGATAACTACTCTGCCCAATAAATGCTGTAAGTTTCATAAAGAAGCCTGTAATAAATCTCCAGAAAAACAGCTACTAATTCTAAATTGTTTTTAGATTAAGGTCTTTCTCCAACCTCATGGTAAATGGGTGATCTGGAACAGAGGAACATATGCAGAATCAGAGAATGATCTGTGCATTCTCTGACTCCATGTCCTATTAAAGGATATGAGAACACAATCTTTGCTGTTACATTTGTATGGTATTTTTTCCCATTAAAACTCTTTTGGCAGTAATAATAAAATTAATCTTGTGATTAAAAACTTTGTCATTAACAGTTGTCACACATCTTACAGAAAGAACATATAATACAATATCCAAAGAACACTCTGTCTTAATTCAAAACTAGTCTGTTGCCTGCATCTTTGTTTACATCTTGGATGGACTTGACGGTGATAAAGAAAAATGTCACAGTTATAAATCCAAGGAGGCATTCAACTAAATATCTGACAGGACTTATTTAGTATTTTGGCCAGGCAAAACAACTGCAGGTTGAAAGGGAGGAAGCAATTTTTCCTTCATAGTTTCATATGGTATTTCTCAACCTTGGTAACTTGAAGACATGTGGCTTCAACTCCCATCCATGCTGGCTGGGGAATTCTGGGAACTGAAATCCACACATCTTAAAGTTGCTAAAGTTGAGAAACTCTGGCCTCATAGATCACTTCTTCATGGGAACCCTAGAAAGAGCTTCCTCTAAATACCCAAACACTGCTATCAGCAGCACCTTAGCCAAGGTATGGATCTAAGATGTGTTTCCCTCTTCGAATGGACAAAAAAAGTAGAGAAGCTGTTTTTCTGATGGGTATAAAATCGCTTGGTATAGATTTGAAGAAGAGAGCTGAGGAGCCAAGGCTGGTAAACATGGACCATGGCTTAATGATGCTAGTTAAGACATTTTATTTATTTATTAAATTTATATGCCACCGAAATTCGAAGACATAATGCAGGATATATAGAATCCAGTCATGTTATACAATTCAAGATCGGAAGCTGGGGGAAAATGAAATCTTATCTGAATTACAAACTCCAAAACTAGAAAAAAAAGCTGGATCAGCAGCAAACAAATACAAACCATTTAAATACATGGCAGAAGATGGAAATTTTAGCATGTTTGAAAGGAAGCCCAGAAACTGTCTACTTAGAACAAGTGCTAATTCTGTGGTTTAGGGCCAAAATCAGCATATCATTCAGAAACAAGCCTATGGGGTAAAATCAGACTGCTGAAAGTAATGTGTAATAAATAAATAAACAAACAAACATGTTCAAATATGTGGGAAGAATAAGAAATCCAACCCATTGTGCTCCATGCAAAGTAAAGGTTAAATGGCCATCATATCTTCATAGTTCTTGAGAAAACTAAACAGGAAAAAAGATACGAAACTTATTTGTGATCAGGGCAGTAGCGTCTCTGAAAATATACTGAAATGTCAGTCATGTCAACTATACTAGCAAGCAAGCAAGTTAGGATCTCTGAAAACTATACTGAAGACATATTTCTCAGTACAGTAAAGGACTGAGTTGTATGGCTGCATTCCTCATATAAACCTATTTTCAAATCAATGATCCCACATTTATTTGTTAGATTTATGTGCTGCCAAAATCAAGCGACGCTCAGTGGCTCACAATAAAATAATAATAAAACCAGTCTAATCCTTAAAACAATATAATCCATTAAAACCTATTAAAAATAAAAAACCCAACCAAACCAAGAAGTGAGGAGCTAAAAAGATGATATAAATGTATATATGGGGGAATGGAGATGACTACTAAGCTACCAACCATCTGCACAATGAATCCCCATTAGACCCCATGCCATTTGGCAGAGTCAGGTATTAGGGCTTTTTCAGAAGGCTATAAGGGTGGGGGCAGGCCTCACTTCTGGGGACATGATGTTCCATAGGCCAGGAACCACAGCAGAAAAGGCTCTTCTCCTTGACCCACCAGCCTAAATTCCTTGGCTGATGGGATCTGGAGGAGGTCTCTTCTGCCGATTCTGGTAGGATGGAAACTCCCCATTGGGGTGATACGATTCCTCAGATAACCTGGTCCCATGCCATGAAGGGCTTTATAGGTCAAAATCAACACCTTCGATTGCACCCAGAAGCAGACAGCAACCAATGCAGCTTGCGGAATAAAGGTGTTACATGGGCCAATCTACTGGATCTTACAATCATCTGCCCAGATGCATTCTGTACCAGCTTCAGTCTCCAGATGCTCTTCAAGGGTAGCCCCATGTAGAGTGCATTGCAATAATCTAATATAGAGATGATGAGGGCACGAGTGGCTGAGTGAAAGGACTCCTGGTTTAGGAAGGGGCATAACTTGTACACAACATGAAATTGTGCAATGGCCCTCCTAACCATGATTTCCATCTGCTCCTTGAGCTGGAGTTGTGAGTCCAGAAGGACCCCCAGATTACTCACCAGATCTGTCTGGGATAATGCAACCCCATCAAGATGGTAAAATCCCAGAATCAGGATCCCCAGTCACCCAAAGCCACTCAGTCTTGCCAGAGTTCAACCAAAGCCTGTTGTCTACCATCCAGACCCAAATAGCCTCCAGACACTGAGTCAGGGCTGAGGTAGTATCACTTGAATCACCAGGAATGGAGATGTAAATCTGAGTATCATCAGCATACTGATGGTACCTCATCCCATGGCAACAAATGATCTCACCCAGTGGTTTTATGAAGATGTTAAAGAGGAGAGGAGAAAGTACCGAGCATTGTGGCACATCACAAAGTAGGTAGCCTTGGGCTGGACTTCTCTCTCCCTCTTGACACCAATTGGAACTGGCCATAGAGAAAGGATCCAAACTAGCACAGAACTGCACATGATGTAATCCAGTATGATAAAGCTCTCCAGATGTTCTTGAACTACAACTCCCAACATAATCCATTGTCAGTCATTTTGGGATTTCCTGAGGCTTAAAATATACTGGTTGAGTTCACATATAATACTAAACCGTGATTTAATCATGACTTGCTGAATATACTACAAACAGCAAGGTTTATTGCCATGCTAAGATAAGGATAGACACTTCTGAATCAGGGTACATTTGTATGTTGGGCAGCATAAGTAATTGCTGCAATTTGACATCTTCCTGTCAATCCTAATCTAAAACATGTTTTTAATTATTTGAATTTTTTTCTTGGAAAACAGGGAGGAGAGAAAGTAATCAAATAGCCTCAATTATACTGTCATGTGAAAGGAGGTTGATCCAGAATTTAAGATAGAGCCCTCTTCATCTCTGGAAGATAGGAAGAAAAGCCTCTCTATCATTCTAGATAAATTATTTAGAAAGAAATAGAATCCTCTCAGGGAAATCCAATAATAGAGGCAACTGAAACATTGAGAATCTAATCTGCTAATAATGCTTTTATTGGTTGACAGTATGCCTAGTGAAAGAGGATAATATTAATTTTATCCAGCCCGAAGTCTTCCAGATCCATTGAAGTTCAGCTCCTATAATCACTAGCCAGCAATACAGCAATAGGGATGACAGGTTGTTTTAAGATGGAGAGAAGAGAAAAGAGGAACTATTTCCTGTAAAAAAAAATTCCTATTTTAGAATCCCAAAGTCATAGAGTGTGGGAAGAGGAAGGGCAGAGCCACGGGTGAAGCAGAGAATCAGTCTTGAATCTCTCTATGCATCCTCAAGCATCAGAAACACAACCCCTCCTGAGGACCATCCAGTCTTACCTTAGCTGTGCAGGTGTTCAACAGGCAGTTGGGCAATTTCTTGTAACCTTATCAGATCAATAATTCTGTAAGCTTGAACTGCACCACCTGAGCCAAGTCTTTCCCACCTGACAGAGGCTTTTCACATGGAGAGAAATGTTGAACAAATTTTTCTGAGTTAGGTGGAACAATTGATGTATTCAAAACATGGGCTTGGCTATATTGGAAAATGGATGGGAAAACAGCAAAAAAATAGGTAAAAGATAAAAATAACCAATTTTTGGTTTTAAGAGGTCTACAAAAACATTGTGAATTCCTTAGCAGATTGATTAAATTAATTTAAATGAAAAAGTTTAAGTTTAAAAGTTAAGCAGATCAATTCTGAATCATTCTGAAAGTTAATAATTATCAATTTTGTGTCCATGACTTTATCAACATCACTATATATACCATGAACTTCTGATAAACTACAATGTAGAAGATTATCACATTTAGCTTCTTTTTCCAGAAGACCTTTTAAATGCCATAGTTAGGGTTAAATTTCTTGTTGGAAATAGGGTAGAGTTGATTTTACTCTATCAAACATATTTGTACTTTAAAAAAAATAATTTAATGAGTCTTTAATTTCTAGGGATTAGTATCTGAAATAGATCAAGATTATTTCAGACATTAAAATTCCAGTAAAGATGTATGCAACACTCAGTGACCTGACTGTGTTTTGATTCTTCAAAACAAATAGTCTCTGTTTTCTATCCAAACATTAATGGTCCTAACCAGTTAATATTGCCTTAACTTTCACCTTCACATGCCTCTTGGCATTTCCTGCCCTAACATTTATCTCAAATGCTATATCAAATTATGTAATAATAATGCATTGTATTCTTCATGTGAATGACATTCACTATAATAATATAGCTTCATATGGAGGAGCAAAAATATTTTTACAAGGATATCTTCT
>JANHZU010001208.1:12459-39094 GCA_032468055.1 Acrochordus granulatus
ATTTGTATTGATAAACCCTTACAGATAGAAGGTGGAACGTCTCCAATAACATTTTGTAATGTCCAGTTGCTTTTTAAGAAACTTTGCAGATTTTTGCATTAGAGATGAGTGAAAGCTGTCAAGATGGTTTCACTTGCCAGTTCAGTTCTACAAGGAGGGATGGAAGTAGAGGACCTAATGGGTTAAGTTATGACTAAGTTGTGAGGTTCCATTGACAACCCCAGGAACTAGACTAGGATGAGCTATGCCCTGAGTGTTGCAAACAGGGTGAACAGGTTTAGGCTTGAACAGCCCTGTCTCCCACGACATTACATCAGTCAAAGAGAGACCAGGGTTACTCCCAAGACAGTAAGTTGCAGAAAAATGCCAAAAGACTCTCTCCACTTACATCACTGAAAAGACACCTCAGCAATCTGGAGCAAGGTATTGAGATAACTTTTCCAATATAGTGTGATTGTGAAGTGCTGACAAAAAAGAAAGAACAATTATCTGAGTGTGAGCATCTTTAGGGATGCTGGAGCAAAGAGGACTGTGATTTTTGACAAATCAATTAAGAATGATAGATCTCAAACACTGTAACAGACAGACCCAGAAAGAATCTGAATAAGTCTTCTGGACTGTGATAAGAGGACATCTTCATGAGCAAATTTCTTGTCTACATTGATACCAGATGTGTCTAATTTAAAGGAAATCTTTTATGTCTTGTTTCCATTGACCATATGCTAGATATGAATACCTTCTAGGGACCTCCACAGCTGTGCCATAAATGGCCTTCATTTTTCTGGAGCACTTATAACATACATCACATGAGCTATGGGAGTCCTATCACAAACCATGCATCATTCACAATTAAAAGACATGGGGCTGTCACCTACTGCAGAAAAGGACCTTGTTCAGTTACACAGCAGGATAAAGTCCCCATATTCAGTCCTTGGTTCCACAAGATGGAAAAGAATTGCTGCCAGTTACTTCTTTATTAGCCCCAGTTTCATGGCAGACAACATCTGAAGGTCCAACACTTGATCTTCAGTGCCTTTAACAGATGGAAAAGCTCTTTCCCTACTCAAGACTAGAGACTAAACAACAGCAAACAGCTCAAACCAGCATGAAGGTAGTTCCTGATTTTCCCAAGAGATAGTGATTCAAAGTTGCTGATTACCAACACTGGTAATCAGCAACTTTGCCAAAGTGGGAAATCAGGGATTAGATATAAATGCCTGTTAAGAAAATAAATCTGCACTTGCTCCTCAAACATGCAGCTCCTCAACAGTTGGAAGCAGAGTTGTTGATAGCCTGGAAATAACTTCTTTCATTTTGTTGTTACAGGAAAACAACTGTTCAGAAGTCAAGAGGAAAAGGGAGCCATCTTCGTCTCAGGCTCATGAGTCTGGAGGCAGGTTCTGTTCTGCTCAAAATCCCCAGAGCTGATGCCTCCCATCTGTTCCTCTGCCAGGAACTTGCAAATTAGGCCCCAAGCACGCCCTGTTCCTGCCTCTGGCTCCTTTGCGGGCTTTTAGGGTGAATCTCTCGGCCAGAGCAATTTCAAAGGACTGTTATAAGGCAGAACTGAGACAAGTACCACTGGTTGCTCAGGCTACAAAAGCATAATCTGATCCCCAGCTGAAAAAATGTAAAAGTCAGGGATGACCCTGCACGGCACTTTGAAATATTTGCCAAGGAAAACTGGCTACTGCACACCTGGCCAATATTGAAGCATGGCGTGGAAGAAAGAAGCAGTTACCTGGCAGCCAAATGCAGTGCCTGGATAGAAATAAGAATGATCCCCTGTGGAGGAAGTTCAGTGAAATGTGGGGAAACTGCAGAGAAAAGCACAATTGTGATTTTTCACAGGTCTTGACCAAATGAAAGGTAGTGTGCGGTCGCCACCCTCCGCTCCCATTATTGCTGCCTGCAGCCATGCAAACACATTGTCTGGGCCTGGTTTGGTTGCTTTTCCAAGATCTCACAGTGCCAGGATGTCTTCTGGTTGGAAGCAGAACACAAGTCTACACTTGTTCTCTTCCAACACATTTATACATTCTTGCACCACTTGCAGTATGCCCCATGGTGCATTTGGGACACTTCAAAGAGTTCTGGGATATTCTAGGACCAAGCCACAGAATAACCTGCTGTATAATTTCTGCCCTCTTTCTATATAAAAAGATATATTCAAGGGCTGAGTTGAGGTTCTATTTGCTGGACCTTCAAGGCAGACAAGATCAAGAAACAGCTATAGTAGGGATTCCAGGATGCTTTTGTTGTTGTTGTTGTAGGGTAAAATAAAAGAATTTTGAAAGCCTGTTTCATTTTCTCTCTATCCCATCTTATGCTAAAGAAAATCAAAACAAAGTTGTTTGGAATTTCTTTGTCATACTTCCCTCCTTCTCAAGATTAAAGAATATTTTCTTCAAATCCCCCCATAACAGTTCACTCCTTCCTTCCTCCCTTCTCAAGGTCACCTCTAAATTCCTTTCCTCTACAACAGCATTGAGGATCCCCATGCTAGCTGAGGAATTCTGGGAATTGAAGTTCAAAGTTGCCAAAGTTGAGGAACCCTACTCTACTGAATATCCCTCCTCAAATTAGCAGAAAATGACACCAGCGTTGGCTGTTTGCATGCTTATCCTTATCCCCCCTGTATTTCTAATTTCTACCAGTCCTTTGACTTTCTTCCTGGATCATCGGTTGTAAACCTAACAGATTGTACTCTTTTTGAGAGTGGCTGAGCCTGATATCAGAATAAAGGGGGAAACTTTACTTAATATCACTACAACTAAGGAAATTTCAGTTGTTTCACTCATGGATTGGGGACAAGATAAAGATATCATCAACACAGGATTAAAAAAAAGAGGCTGCCAGGGATTGCTTGTATTGTGGTTAGATGAAAGTGAGGAGAGCAAAAAGTGTTGGGGAATCAGCATAATGGACCAGCTGAGGTGTTGGAGTGAGACCAGGTTCTGTTCTAGCACAGTGCTTACTCAGGGACTTTGGACCAGAACTGGTCTTTCAGTTCAACTACTTCAACAAGACCATCATGAACATCAAAGGAGTCCAAAGTGCCTTGGGTGATATAGCAGTGATGGGCTATCTGCTTCCCACACAATCCTCATCCACCCCCACCCCTATCTTTACCCCCATCCCAGAGACTTCTAGGTCATAGGGTGGGATTTTTTTTATGTTGGTGGTGCTGTTTTGGGTCAAAACATAGAAAATGTTTCAGGGTGTTGCATCCCTTATCCCTAAGAATGAAGATTGGGGGAGAGGGGAAAGTAGAGGCACTGCTAATATTGACTGCTACATCTCCCTTACACATCTTTAAAAATTACATAGCAAATCATTTCAAAACCAATAGGAGGACCACAAAAATAGGCACTGCAGGTTTTGTTGGTCACAAAGAGAGGTACTCCAAAACTGAAAGGACATTCGTTTTTCATCACTGATACAGTGATCACCTTCCATGTAACATAAAAAAGGGCACAGCTTGACTTCTTGTCCTTTTCCAGACACCCCTGCTGGAAAAGGCATTTAGATGTGTACATGCTTGACTTTGTCTCCAACATTGCTAAGTGAACTGGCAAATATTAATACAACTGCATGACATACAGTATATGGATGACTATTCATATAATATATATGAGACAATATATGAGATGCATGTCCCTTCCCTTCTGTTCCTTTTTTGCATGTAATAATTTTAAGGACACTGTCACTGCCTTTATCTATGCTGGTTGCAGCTTAACACATCTGGAGGACTCATCCATGTCCAGGAGGCAGAAACAAAGTACAGTAATTGGAAACCTCTGTTGCTGTTGAATTGCTATCACTTGCTCTCTACACTGGCACAATTAGAATCAAGGATGTTCCCTGGTGTGAGAACATTCAGCAACTTTTCACAACAGAAGAGTATTTGGGCTGCTATGATGCTGGTGAATGTCGGAACCCCATGTTGGCCCAGATTACATCAACTCTACCTTCTTCCCATCATATTACAGGTTCTCTTGTGCTTGCATACTCACACTAAGTAAATTACAGTGGCTGAAGTAACAACCCAGATCTACCCATATCACATATAAAGCATTGGTTGCCACATCTCTTCCTATCTCACAGGCTTTCTGAAACACAAAAAGAACACAAAGGGAAATAAATGGATCTAGTCTAGCTGAATCCATCCTGATGCCCTTCCAGGTTCCCATAATTCCTAATCAAAGGTGTACTAGGTGATGAGGTCTCCCATATTTCCTATTTCATAGGCTAAGAAAGAGCTTAGCGACACAATGCACTAATACACTTCTACTGAGAAGCAGCCTCCTGGATGTAATGTGCTGGTTATTCTTACATACATCAATTGTGGAAACTGTAATGTGAAATTTTCAATTTGAATGCCAGCCTAGCTATAGAAGCCTTCTGGAGTAGTCCAAAGGAACAGAATAACATTTGCATTGGCTTAGAGGGCAGTTTCGAAATATGATTGAGGCAACAGTCTGTCAGAGTCATTTTTGTCTGAAAACAAAAATGGTGGACACAAGAATCTAATTTACTATTTTGCTAGTATAAAAATCTGAATTGTTCTTTCTTAGTTTCTGAGTCATGATATGAATAGTAAGTGATGTCCTTGCAAGGCTTAGCACCTTGTCCTTAAAATCCTCTAAGCTTCCCCAAATACAAATATTAGCCGAATGATGCTTAGGAGGGTCTCCAAATAGATGCAGTTGCATACAGCCTACAAAATAGGGAAAAGACTTGTAAAGCGATCTTTTACCAAATTAAACTAAGTCTGCATCTGAGAGTGGAGCAGCAGGCAGTTCAGGCAGGTCTAATTTATATTATTATTATTAACTGATCCTTCATTTCATTAAAACTTGAGATATGTTACAAATTAAACTTTGGATTGTCTGCATTCACAATATTGACTTTGCTAATAAACCTTCAGAACTTTGGGAATCCAATTTGAAAATACAAATATAAACTAAACTAATAATAAAACAGAATAAAATATAGCAATCCTAGTTATTTTAGAAAATGTCAATTTGGCAACTTGAAAGAGATGAAATTATCAGAAGCAAATAATATTGTGGCTAGATTGCAGATCTTATATATTGCCTTAAAGAAATAATGTGATATTTGGTGCCAAGTTTGTAGTCAAGGTATTTTTAAAGGCAGAGGGATACCGGAGAAATATTCCTCTGTAGTTAGTATCTTAGTATCATTTCCACACAGTTCTTGGTTTCTCTCTATTGCTACAAGTAGCAGCAATCCAATAGTAAGTAAGTTAAATTATTGTTTAATGTTAATGTTTGCATTACAGACTCTGCAATATTTTTCAAAGACCTATAAAATATTAATATTCTAAACAGAATGCATACTTAATATTTTCATTGGCACAGGTTTAGGTTAAATTAGTGAAGAATTATGGGTGTAGTATTTTGACATCAGGTGCCCCACATCCATCCTGAACACTGAAAAAGTGTGCCATGTGAATGAGATTTAGCAAAGCAGAATGGAAGACTGGGGGTGGGTGGGAAGCCATGGAGTAATTTAAAGTCAGAAAAGCACCATAACCCCCTACCTAATTTTTTTGCTGCAACCTCTAGCTCCCTCTTGTAGCCAGGCACACCTCTCTCTTTTGCTGGCTGAGACGAGTTTGTAGCCCCAGGTATATGACTGGATTTTGCTCCAATTAAGTGGTCAAGTTGAAACTCGTGAGAAATCCCAACGCAGTTGAAACTGTTGAGCCCCACCCAAGTTTTAAGAGAAATTAAATGGGAAATGGGCCAGTTCAGAAAGTGTTCAGCAATTCTATTTCCCAGAGAAACAGAGAAAATGGGTGTGGAGCCCTTTTGGTATGTGCTAAATGTTTTCATTCAAGTTTCTTTCCTGAGCCGCAAGGCTTTAGCTTTTGCTTGGAACAGAATTAATCTGCCTGGTTTTTGGGATTCAGCCTGTTTGGGATGTATCTTCAATTTTGTTACAGGCCAGCTAGTTTGCATAGATGTTATTTTTTAATCCTTGACTTGAAATACTTGTGCCTTCAACGGCTCATAGAAGTTTCACTGTCTGAATCAAAGGACAATAGGATGCATTTCTCCAATCCACACAAGAAGTGACTGGGTCTCAGTGTTGGCCATGGATTAGTGTCTTCCATCACAATTCAGCCAGCAAACAATGGTTTCACCAGAGAAGAACCATTCAAAGCATCTGCAGCCACCACAACCTTCCAGAATTTGCCCCCTGAGGCAGCTGTCTCATTGTCCCTAATAAGAAGATTGGCCCAAATATCCAGTAAGAATTCCTCCAGTCTAATGACTCCAGTTTGGTTATTCCAAGATAGTCCAGTCTCCTTTCTCAATTCAACAATTTTCTTTGAAATGGCAAGACAAATTGGGACCTTTATCCCGCTTAATGATGGATTATAAATAGAAGCCATGAAAAGACAGCAAATCTGCATTTTTTTCGAATCCGCAATAGTAATTCTGCTCTGGGTCATGTGACTAGGAAGCAGGATCACTTACAACACAGAAGACAGCAACTTTCAAGCTGTTGCTCAACTGTTTTTCCCATAGGAAAGCACTGGGGGGATTTTTCTGGATCCTTTTCCTCTATAGCTCCCAACCCAATATTTCTGAACTGTTTTTTTTTCCACCAATTTCTCCCTCCACAACAAATTGGATCTCTTTCTCTCCACACATATATATGATTTCTAAACACTCCACTTGGTAGCAAAGAATAAAAAAGTGCACATAATTAAATATAAAGTACAGTAACATGTAACAGACTCTTGTCATAAGAAATATAAATGTAAGGATGAACCTGTCTCTACAATGATAGACTAACTTTTTTGTTCTTTTAATAGTAGCAACTCTTTAGCTAAACAGAATTTTAGCAATTGAAATCTTCCCTTGTATAGAAGTAGGTAGTGAAGGAAGAAGTAGAATTTGCCTGCTAAATTTCTTCTTTGAGATTGCTTTTAAAAGGATGGACTTGGGTCTAAGAAAGCTTGCTTAAAGAAATTGTCATTTTTATTAACTTCAGAATGAGTATACTTTTTTAAAAAAAAATGTTAGATTTTAATCTCACCTTTCCTCTGAGGCAATTATCACAAGGATGTCCCTTCATTCTATGCACACCACTGTGACCCAATAGAGCAGAACTGGCCCAAAGTCACCAGAGGAACTTCTGTGGTTTTAAAATGGACTGGAACCTGGTTTTGCCCAGTCTTTAGTGCACCATCTTAACCACCATCCATCCCTCTCTGATAATATAACACTTCAAGCATCACACCAAGCAGTTTCTCTGGTTGACCTTACTGAAAGGAGTATAACCTGTTTTCTTTTTCTCTTTTCAATCCCCAAGGACATTTCAGGGTGTGGTCCAAAAAGTCAAGATGGTGGCCCCAACAGCTCAACTGAATCTCTGCTTGCTTTGTGAGCATATACCACATGTAGAAAAGAGGGACAGACAGACAGACCCACAGACAGAGCTTTGATTACCTCAACAGCTGCCCTCTTAACTCTGATGGCCCCAATAGCTACCCTTGACTGTATCCCTGAAGACATCCCTGGAATGAAACCACATTTCTCCCAAACTGGAAAAGCCCACTCAGCTCCCATGCAGAATGGGCCCTGCCCACTCTGCCTCTCTACTTGCCAGCTGTTGCCCTTCCTATGCTTCAAATAGTATGTGTAATTCCTGCCCATCAGGATGCACCCATGGCTGGCTTAGATCAAAGTGTAAACCAGCTGACACAGGGAAAGAGTTGAAAATGATGATGCTGGATGAAATGTATTTTATCTGAAATACTATGGGAGGGGACATTGTTTTAATCTTTGTAATTGCACAAGGCAAGAAGAAGCCAGATAATAATATTGTTTTCAAGTCCAGCAATATATGCACAGCTGAGAAATCTGAATTTTGATCTATACCTATAGGGCAGTTCTTCAGCAATTTCCGTCACTCTTTTTATCCTCTGCTCTCCCAGTTTATGAATAAACTCAAGACTTAGTTCATTAAATTCAGAAGAAGATTCCAGGAGGAGGACTAGCAGGGCCCTACCCAAAACCTTAAGGATAATATTGAAATGAACAAATGGATGGTGCATCCTACACACCAACAGTGTTTGTAGAATCCTTCAGATTCCTCTCCTGCACCTATGAGATGATTATTACTGATTCAGTTGCAACACCAGTGGTCGTTTTTCTTGTCCCTATGTTGCATTCAGCCCAAACAGAGCCTTGCAAAACAGAATCCACACAAATGACAATTATTGCACTGAATCAGCAATTGTATCCTTGTGAAACTTTCCCTAATTTTCCGAGCAATTAAGAATCTTGGGTGAGTAAAAGCATTATTTGTTTCAATTAGCCATGAGATGATTGGGAGGTGGT
Source organism: Acrochordus granulatus (assembly GCA_032468055.1). Classification (NCBI taxonomy): domain Eukaryota; kingdom Metazoa; phylum Chordata; class Lepidosauria; order Squamata; family Acrochordidae; genus Acrochordus; species Acrochordus granulatus. The sequence continues at coordinate 20,841 of JANHZU010001208.1, forward strand.
GTGAGAAGATTGTTCATTGGCTCCTTCAACATCTTCTTTGGAAAAAGTCCGAGCTAGTTCTGCCTTAGTATGTGGATACTTGGATACTTCCAAAAAGTGAATAGTTAACCAATAGATTCCAGAAATTCAGAGGTAGAGAAGCTGACCAGTGAATATGTGGCTCTACAGACGTCAAGAGAATGGGAAAGATGAAACTGGAAAAGGATGATTTGAGAATGTCATGCTGTCCCATTTTCATTTTGGTAGGTCTTGTGTAGAAGATCACTAATACATTTGCTCCCATTAAACACCAGATTTCTCAAGATCTAGAAGAAGAGTGGACCACCTTTTCAGTTACGAGGGTCAAAACAGATACATGTGCATGCTACTCACACACATATGCCACATTTTATCCCATCTGGACTCCCTACTGGAATCTAGCCCATCCCTTTCTTCTATCCTGAAGCACTTGTCCTGCCATTTTGGTTAATATTGTAGCAGGCACACTTCTTCCCCAACCTGCCAGAAGAATCCCAGAACATAGAATGGATTCTTATAGCAGGCCAGGCCATTGGTTCACCTAATTCAAAATCATTCACAGGATTTTAAGGATTTCAGAAAGAAGTCTCTCAAGCTGCCTGGAGATGTTAGGGAGTAAACTTAGGAGCTTTTTCATGTAATCCTGAGACATCAAGATGAAATGTCCCAGTTTTTAACTGCCTGAAGTGAGACACGCCCTTTCCAGTTTCACACAAGCTGAAGCTGTCAACATATTATTGTCTGTGCATGTATGCATTGTGCAAAGTAACTGTATAAAAAAAGGAAGAAAGATTGAGAATGCTAACATTCTGGAAGTTTCTCTTGCAAATCTGAGAAAAATAATCCTTGCCCTTTGATAGAAGCGATGCAGTGTTTTTTAATATTGTCTCAGGTCATGGAACTGATCTGGGATTGGTCTGGTTTGCTTTCATAGGATCATGAGCATCTAAAGGTCTTCAGAAGCTGTGCTAATTAACTTCTAACTCAGTTCCTATTCCCAAATAAATATGGGAAACTACTATTCCACCACATGGTGGTTAATTGGCTATTTTTTTATTATTTCAAAAATAAGTGCAGCATAGAGACAAAGAACAAAGAGCAATTCTTGCTTTTTCCAATTGGCCTGCTAGAGGAAGCCCTAGCCTACTTAGATATAGAGGAGGTGAGAATACGCTTGCATGATTGCATCATGCAGTTCTGAGATTGGACATTCAAAAATGGATGGTGCATGGAAGATTTCTGAGATTGAAAAGAAAGTTGCATTTTTCTAAAGCAGTGATATTAAAACTAGCCTTGATAATTTGTGTATGTGTTGGGAATAGTGTTCTCCAAGGATTCTTCCATAATGAAAGATAAAGTTTCTCTTAAAAATAATTAGTCCATTATGATAATCTTATGAAAGGAATCTATCTTAAATTAAATCAGATTGTTGTTCCATCTAGATCAATTAATTCCTAGGGATGGGAAGGGGAGAAAGTTCCTCTTTACAATATTTTATTATGCTTTATATATTTTTTACCTTGCTTATTGTATCTTTATCCTTTGTGATTTCTGGCCAAGCTTGGGGATATTTTTTTAATAAAACCTCTTAAATGGCTGATTAACTAGAGATCGAGAAAGAAATTATTCCCAGCCCTACCCAGGGGTTCAAAGACAGAATAAGGGACTTTTAGCATGCAAAATGTGCTCCCCCATAGCCCACCAACTGGGAACATAAGTCAAAGATTACTGATTCTCCTTTCTCTATGCTTGAATGGTTGATGCTCTTTGAGCATCAGATGGATGTCAGATCTTGATGATCAAATAGATCATGAGATGTCAGATAAATCTTGAGATCCACCTGGAAGTTCTGGGAAATTATGCCTTTTATGACATTTTCTGTTTATTGAGCAACCAAGAAGAAAACTAATTACATTCTTAGTTGCACTCGCAGGTTCTTTTAGGAAGACTATTAGGCTTTCCTGGTGTCAGGAATAGACCAAATATGGGCCAAAGAGAGCATAAAGACAGACACCATCCCAATATTCTGTAGTGCAAAGGTTTATCTGTATATGCATCAGTGTAGGGTGTTAAAAAAATGAAGGGGGGTAGGTTATCAGTGTGACCTTCTACATGTCATATGCTTCCTGAATAAGGGAAAAGCATTATAGGCTAGGAAACTATAAGCATGTGCTTTCCTCTTGGAGAAGGGGCATGCATCTTTTTCCACCCAGATCAAAACATTCCTATCCTGAGGGCTGGTCCACAACTCCATCCTTCCCTCTTTCTTTCATTGACGAAGTCTACACAGTACTGTTCTTGCTTCAGACATACCATTCTCCTGCCTCCACTCCTAAAGCTTGCAGGAGAACATAGATTTCAGAAGAACAGAGAAACTGTCTAACATGCATCAACCTGCTCACCACACTTTTTGCTGAGACTTACGTTCCTACCTTTGAATATAGCTCTAGATGTCACATTCTCCCTCTTACCTGGAAACAATCAGACATGAAACTGAAGACCAGAACTACAAAAGGCAGGCATAAAACTGAACTTTTATTGGGGAAGCGTATTGCAGCAAACCACCACAGTAACACCACAAAACAAGAGGCTCTCTTGAGATTGCTAGTTTTAATCCCTTAGAAAAAATCCTCCCTCCCACATTCACACAAAGGCTCTATTTCCAACTTCTTTCCCTGAGTGAGAAAACCCTGCAGAATAAAAGCACCCGAGAAAGCAAAGGCAGCTATTCTTGTTTAACATGGTTCAGCTACTGTTCTGGTATCTTTGCCATGCAAAATTGTTTAAGCTTTGGATTTTAGTTTTGTTCACAGTTAAACATACAAATCCTATATATCCATCCCTAATCAGGAGAACACTTGTATTAATCAGATGCTGTACCAAAGACAAGAGTTTATGTTTAAAAAAAAACAAGCAAGGAGTTCCAGGTTGCGATGAGTCTAGCGGGTGTCACATACCAGGAAGAATAGGGCCCAAGGACAAAGGTAATCCCAAAGCTGTCACATGAGGATGAAAAGATAAATGCTTAAGTCCTTTATGAATCCATCCCCTTTTGCTGTCAAAATCCCATTCCCAAACTTTCAGGAACTGGAGATGCATTTTACAAAAATACCTTATGTTGGAAAAGAACAAAAGAGGAAGGGAGATGTGGAGTTACCATAATTTTACTGTCTAAAAAGTTCAGTTCTTTGGCTCTTCACCTGCTTCTCCACCTTCTTCTCCTGAGCACTCTGCTGTCCATAATGTGAGATTGTCCCTGAGAAGCTGCATGATGAGAGTGCTGTCTTTGTAGGAGTCTTCACTGAGCGTGTGAAGGTCACCCATGGCTTCATCAAAGGTGGTCTTGGCCAGTTTGATTGCCTCTTCTGGAGCACTGGCAATTTCATAATGGAACACAGAGAAGTTAAGAGCAAGACCCAGACGGATAGGATTTGTGGGCTGCATCTCGTTCTTGCTAATGTCCATTGCTTCTTGGTAAGCTTTTCGGGCATTGTCAATTATCTGTTTACGGTCATCCCCAGTGGCCACCTCAGCCAGGTAGCGGAAGTAGTCACCTTTCATCTTTAAGTAGAATACTTTGCTTTCTGGGTCACTAGCCTTTTGAATGAGATGTTTGTCTAAGAGCCCCAAGACTGCGTTGCAGACTGTCTTCAGCTCTTTCTCAATCTTCTCCCGATATTCATTGACCAGCTGAGCTTTGTCATCGCCTTCCTCTGTCTTGTGCTCAATGCTGGAGATGACCCGCCATGCTGATCTCTGACAGCCAACTACATTCTTGTAGGCAACGGAGAGAAGATTGCGTTCCTCATTAGAGAGTTCAGCTCCATCCTCTACTACTGCCTTCATGAAATCAGCCATATCCTCATAACGCTCAGCCTGCTCAGCCAGCTTAGCTTTCTGTACTTGGTGATTCCTGGCCATTGTGAAGGCAGTGACAGGGAGTGCTGGGCAAGGAGGCCGATTTGGAGAGGAATCAGGCAGCTGCTTGAAAAGCTGTCGGAATCTCTGCTGAGTTTTGCTGTTGGGATCAGCTTTTGGCTTGGTGTCTCAGCCTGAAGGAAGAACAAGGCGTGGTGAAGCTCTCAATGAATCCTTCCCCCACTTCCTTTCATGCAACTTCTCCTTAAAAGGAGTTGCAGTGATTCACCTTGGAGCCAGAGAGTGAGTGAGCGCATACCTGCCTAGGATGTGGAAATACAGCCTGTTGGGAGCATCTTGAGCAAGAGGTTATTTGTCTAAGTGGAAGTTTTGGCAAAAAGATGGACCACAGAGTATGGGCTCAGCCAAGACTTATCTTTCTCCCTCCAGGGGGCAGTACACAAATACAGTATTTCTTCAACTTGAGCTACCTCTCAATATTCTAGAGATTCTCAAAGTTATTAAAATACTCACTTTAAATTATATTGCTTTCTGAAATTGCTTTCTTTATCAAATGTAAGGAAGTATGCATGTAATAGAATACAAGAGTCCATAAAGTTCAGAGAAGTACAGTTAATGAGAAAATTATATAGATCTCAAGCATTTTTTAACCTCAAGGATGAATTCAAATTATTGGCTCAAGTTAAAAACAGAAAAGCATGTAAGAAAGTACTGCTGTATCTGAGAATTACTTTATTAGGATCAGTGCACTGTTCTTTGCAGTGAATTTCTCTGTGTATCCTGTGTTGCATGAACATTTGTACTGACCTGCTCATTTGTTAACTACAATCTCAAGTGATGAAACAATAACAGATCAAATTTATCACATACAAAATCTCTATTTACTTATTTGATGTGTTCTTACATCTCTCCCCAAGAAAACTATTTCACCAGGTCAGAGTATTGTGAATGGCTGGTCCTCATCAAGGGGAGACATTAAATCATTTTTCTAGTATGTAAGAGTGTCATGAGAAGATGGTCAGAAACTAGTTTCTATTGCCAGAGAAACTAGGGTGACAAATAATTGCTCTAAGCTGCATTATTATAAGTTTAAATATACTTCTCAGGATTGGTCTATTTCTTGTAAAATACAAATAATTGGATGATTCTTGTGGCTCCTTCTAATTCTACAATTCTTATTCTCCTGTAATTCAGGTTTCACCAGGAATCTCTCACCACTTTAATAATTTTTACACATACAATTTTATTACTGTTGGTACATCTGATAAATCAAGAAATGCTTATTGCCCTGTACCATTATATTGCTATTCTACGATGTACATTTTTTTGTTGGTTTATTTTCTTTTTTCTAGCTTTACTAGTTTGCTTTCAGGGTATAGCTTGCTTGAAAAGTTTAGACTGAAATGAATAAGTATTAAATGATATGGGTACCACTTTTTATTTATTTAAATAAAAAAAATAAACAGAATATGGGGATTCACTGTGTGAACTGTGGGCTCTGGGACCGAACAATGGCCCTTCATGACTCAACAGCAGCTTATTTCTCAATCTAAAGGATTTAAATGTTTTTGAAATCTGACTCATATGAAGCCATACTATTTGTCCAAAAAGCCAGTATCATCCTTTCCTCAAGTCAGCATCATCCAGACGTGTTCAGACAACAATGGCTGTGCTGGCTTGGAATTTTGCGAGATGTATTCCCAACTTATCTGGAAAGTGCCTGGTTAGCACACACTGATCTATTTTCCTTGTAATGTAGCTGCTTTGTTATACAATGATTATCCTTTCCTCCCTCTGTGAATATTCAGTTTAATAGAAAGGCAGGTACATTTGTAACTCAAGAAACAGTAGGACAAAGTGAGAAGCTGGCCACCACTCAGAGATCAAGTATTATGAGGCTGGCAAGATTTCCTGGTTTTTCAGGAAAGAGGAACCTCTTAGATTTCTAGAAAACTTTATTTCGAATAAGATACTTTAACAGAATCTTGAAAACCTACCAAAGTGATTCTTCCACACAGTTTACACTTGGTTTAATCAAGCTGGAGTAGTTACTCTGAGACTTTTTCCTGCACTTTCCTTCTCCTCTAGATCAAGAATAAGGGCCCTGTTTCCTCCCTTAACTATCCAATCCTGGCTGTGTTCTCAAAGTCTGCTGAACATCGCATTGCATCAGAAAACAGGATAAATCTAAACACACCAGTGATATGATGCTAAAGGGTGATGTCTTAAGATAGCAAAGATTTTAAAGACATCATAACATTAATAATTCATAGGAGTTCAAATCAAGTAAGGTCTTTATGTAGAATCTTTGGAATAGAAACCTAAGGAAACCTACTTCATCCAAGAAAAAGTGAAAAGGCCTCCAAAAATATCAGCATTGGCTTAGAGCTTATTGCACTTGAAGTGGGATAGAAACCTGCATGAAAAAATGAATTCATTTTCAAAATAAATGAAATATCCCTTGACCCTAAAAAGCTTCCCCGTAAATAGGAATAGAGTTGAAATTACCTAAGTGCTCAGCTGCTCAGTCACAGAAAAGTGTCTTTTCTCTCCGTGCTCCCACTAACAACATCCCCCACCAAAAAAACTAAAATTCAAATAAAACTCTAAGCTAAACTATTGGCAACCTATTTAGATTCACTGCTCTTTTAAATAATAGTTATGTATATATGCCTATGCATATATACATATGGACAAGTCCACTACAAAAAAATTTAACCGTGTTTTCTGCACATTCTCTGCAAGAAAAAAAAATCCCAGTTCAGGCTCAGAACTCAAGCTGTTTTCTAAGGAAAAGATTTCTCTTCTGAGATTGACAGAAAGAAAGGGGAAAGGGGTTGGGGAAGAATATCATGCTCTGCCAAACTGCTTCCAAGCACAGCCTTAGGTGAAATTTTCAGGTGACTATATGCAAGGCAAGGGCGAGGCTGATAACTCAGCTGATCTAATTTGAGAGTCAAGTATTCCATCACGGTGACTCATAGCAGATGTATACCAGGAAGATGAGCAAAACCCTATCTCAGCCTCTTAATTCTTACTAACTTGAGTGAACCAGATCTGTTCTTTGATGAGTTTTCCCACCAGAGGCTCAGAAGGAGACAGGAGGATGCCTTTGGCAGTGGGAAAGATCTGAAGGGTTGTAATGTGACTAGCCACCTCCAATGGCCTTTCAGGAAACATCTTTCCTGAAATTGGAGAATGACCTAATTCACAGAAGGCTGAAACTGGAGGGACCATGAGACAACAGTGTGGTTCCCCTACTCAGTTCAAGAAATCTGAATTGTAAGCATTCCAAGGGATGGCTATATAGCTTCTGTTAAGAACTTCCAAAAAGAGAAAGCCCATGGGATGGACAACTCATGGTCCATATAGGGTGAATGAACTCCCATTTTTGTACCTTGTCCTGGAATTTCCCGTTATTCTATCACTAACATTATAAGATATTTATAAATTTCCAAGCTGACACTCAGCTACTGTATTTGTCCTTGATGGCAGCCTTCCAAAAAATCCTATTTGTACCAAACCTATCAGGTTCAGCAACATGTTTGAAAAGTAGGTTTTACAAGAAACTCACATTTTAGTCCACAGCATATTCACTGTGGCGTTGGAAACACCTGAAAATATTGCAGGTCCAATTGTTGGTGACTGGATTACAATTTGAAAAAATATATAGTATTTTACAAAGGTAAACATATGATCCAGAAACATCAACAACCTCGCCTAAAAAACCTACACTTTAAAGTCTATAGTGTTGCCTCTTATATAGTGTGCAGCATCTAGACCAGCTAAAACTTGAGGCTCACCAGATGTTGCTACACTGCAATACCCACTATCCAGTTTTGCATATACATTCTTCCTAAGGGAACTTCTACATGAGAATTGCTGACCATTGTGATAACTAATCTTCTTTTCTGATATTAAGATGAAGTGCTCTGTTAAAAGGGGGCCTTCAGGGACTCTATCTCCATGGCTACTTTGATCTCCCCTTCCTGCAGCTACAGGAAAAAGAGTTTGGAAGATGGGGAGGATCTGTGTCCCATCCCCGCAACCCCACCTAGAGATGAATTACTGTTGACTGATCAACAAGCCAATAATTCTGCAAAAATTATGTGGTTATTTCTGTCATCCCAAGTCCTTGTTTTAAACTCCCAGCTTCAAGGACATTTATGAAACGCAATTTGATTGCACAAATGACAAATTCTTTGCTGCCATCCAGTGGTTGATATATTTGTAGGTAGACATGTCATTGGAAAGAAAATACCTTCCTTCATTCCCTCCTTCCCTGAAGGCCAAAGGCTTTAATATTTTGTTTTACTATTTTGTGATAGTGAGCTACTCAGAGAACAATGCTGCTGGATAGTCTAAATCATTTCAGGCTGGGAAAATCAGGTGAGTGTTCCTTGAATACTGACAGACAAAACTTGTAGCGACCCAGACTATTTAAATAATAGTGCCTATTATGTTCATATCTAAAACTATACCAGCAATATTTGAAGCGCAAACAAGACAGATCCAGTGTGTCAGTCATGCATTCAGTGGTGACCAGTTTGCTCCAGAAAGAGGAGCTGAAGAAAACAGCCCTTTATAAACCAGACACATCTCTCAGGCAGACAAACGTTCAGTCTTATTAGGGCTAATGACAGCTCCTGTCACAAAACAGCTTTGTTTGGGAATACTGTCTAGGAATTCGGAGAGCTCCAAGTCCCAACATCTCTGGAATGTCCAGTTGGAGAATTCTAATCTGACCTCTCAGCAGTGGGGAACATCCATCCCCTGGAGTGTTCCTTCTGCATGTGAAAGCTGGTGGCGGCCATCAGTTTATTTTTCTGTTAAGTTTGTCTATAACCACTTACTGAGAATATTGTAGGCAGGAGAATCAAATCTCTTGCCTGATGTCCTAAAGTTTAGAATTATATTCTGTATAGTAAAGTTCTAATAACAGCAGTGACTGAGCATATTATTTGTCCTATCGGAGGGCTAGTTGCTGATCTTTTTTTCAAAACTGCAAAGCCCACTTTCCACAAAACAGAGAGAACAGTTTGCTAACTATCTCATTATCCTTTCCTCTCCACAATCTGAATTTAAATCTGTACACAACACAACCAACAGAACTGACTGTAGCTGGCAAGGCCCAGCAAGATTAAATGAAATGTGAAGCAAGGACTTTGCTCCTGTGTTCTATATAAAGCATGCAACTGGAGATATATCTCAGCTCTGAATTTCTCCAAACTATTTTCAGGGCTGTTTTTACTCTGTCTTAAGGAAACTCAACACAGAATTTCAACAATACTGTACCTCAAATTCCTAGCCTGCTGCATTAAAACAACCAGATCTTGTTGGATTAGTGTCATGGCTTTCACATTTTTGGATTCAGGTTTACACATCCTGCTAATCCACAACTTCCTTACAATATAGTTAATGTTAAATAAGCCATGTTTGGTTTTGTTCAGCAAGATGAGCTGAAAAACGCAGTTTCAAAAATTCTTTGGTTAGGTTCACTGTTAACATGAAACCAGAACAATTCAAATTTTCTTATGGCTTAGTGCAATGCATGAAACTTGCTTCATGAGCAATCCTTCTCCAGATGACCACCCCAGGAGTCTACACATTACATGACAGCTAAATGTGAATTGGCATTAATCATTGTTGAAGCACTCATCCAGAAAACATACCCCTTATATCACAACAAAATTTATCAGTTGTTGGCTGTTCAATTTTGGTGCCAGCCACCATTTGCTGATTTTCCATTTTTCTTTGCAAACAGACACACACACAAAGCCCACAAAAGTCCATATTTAGTGATGATGTACATGGGAGTGATAAACCCAATCCTTTCCCAGGACCTTTGCTTTCAAATGTAACCACAAGGGATGAAAAACAAGCAGCACTCCATGAGTGTTGTTCACACTTTGAATGGGCTGCTCAGTTGTAAGATAACCTAAATTAAACATTCAGCTGTTCACAAAGTTTTGAGATTTGGACATGGCAAGTAAAACCTTGATGCTATAGAGCTCAATGTCCTGCAAATATGATTACAAAGTTTCTAAAGAACAGGTTTCTAAATTACATGGAACACAGATGGAGACTTCCCATTCTAGATAGGTTCTATATGTTGAAACCAGTGAGAATATAAAGAAATAGAATAAGTGCATTTATTTCCACACTTTCTCCTTGTGTATAGCAATTTCATTTTTAGAATGATGCATAGGAAACTAGCACTTGCAAAACCATAGGCACACACACAAACACATGTACAGTCATCAGTTATCAGCATAGAAAGGGAAGTAATAAACCACACGTATAGGTGAATATGAAAAAGATATTTTAATGGATTTGATACAGAAATCAGAGAGTCAGGGAGTAAGATAGAAGTTTTACTGTTACAAAAATGAAAGGCATAAATAGATTTCAAATCCCAGAAACATACGGTTAAAGGAGTCAAAGTTTGGTTCTGTTGTCTAGAGGGAATTAGTTTGGGGAAGGTTGCCCTATACAAAGGAGTTAAATTTTCAACTCTATTTGTCAAGCAATATGATCAATGAAATTATGAAAACTGAAGTCCAACACCTCTGAACATAGGGAAAGGCTAGCATAAGCCTTCCCATACCTCCTGTTCTGATTTACATCTTGTCCGTCCTAGTAATTATCTGCATTAGGTGAAACAAGAAAAGACTTCTGATCAGGAACTGTTACCTAATACTACAAAATACTGCTGTCAGTAATTTGGGGGGAAGTGGAAGAGAAGAAAAAGGTAGAGAAAAATCCAATAAAACCCAAGTTCAGTTATGTATGTAAACACTAAATTCACTTTACTCAGAGGAGTATATATATCCCCTTCTCATTCTATATTTTAAAAAAGTTTTCAATCCAGTCTCTGCACAATCTTGCCCTGTTGGCTATAGCAGCTGAATTCCAGCAGGATGGGGCTATATAACTGATGTGATTCAACCCAAATGACCCTCTTGTAATAGTTTAGGGCAGTCAGGCCCAAACATTTATGTAGCAGAGCTGTGAATTATACTGTGCTTAATACAGAAGGAAACACATGGCACCCACATACATACATACTGTATCTAGACTTTGCAGAATATAAAGGAGGCAAGTTGACATTTTACCTAGTTTATAAAGTTGCATAATTCTCATTTTGTAAAGATAATGAGGAACAAACTGCAAGAGCGCTAAATTTCCACTCTGAATCATTGGAATCTGGGTTCATCTTGCTTCTGAGATTTCAGCAGAAACTGCATAGATGCTTACAAGTATATCTTCCAAATGTTAGAATTTGCTTTTTAAAAAAGTAAAACAAAAAGCAGACAGTCCCAGAAAGTTCTGTATCATCGGTATTTTGTCTGTTTCTATAGAATCATGCAAATCACACGTGTACAGACACACACACAAGCACACGCATACACAGAGTCCTGGATACTGGCTCACAATTCGAGTGCATTGCATTGCATTTGAAAAGTTGCTAATTTTGACCAAAAGCATCAAATCAGAACATAATTAGCGACTGGTGCAAGCATAGTGTGCTTTGGAAACACTGATTCTAGACAAAAGAACTGGATTGGGATTGCTGTCTTTGATTTGTATCAACCTAGATAAATGTATAAATCTCCCAAGTATTCTGAAGCCTTGGGACATCCCTGTCCCAGCATTGAAATGCAGGAGCCAAAAGAAATTCTTTTAATTGCACTCACAGCAGATGATTGATTTGTATGGCTTTAAGCTTCAAACCCTGTGGGCAGAAGGAGCTCCTCCACTCCAGCCTTGAGGGTTGGGATAGCTTTTTCCTTGTGCATGGTGGCATCTCCCTATTTTTGTTGGGACAAAGAGATGCAGCAATAGAAAAATTAAGATAGCCCTGGAGGGTTGAGAGGCACAGGTGGTGGCAACGGCTGCATTTTCAGATATTTAACAGGGGTCTCTTGGGTTCACCTTGAGTTTTGCCACGAGGCGCAGAGGGTCCTCAAAAGATCTTTTGTGCCGTGGACATACTGTATGTTCCCAAGAAGTGGGGATTGGGAAAGGGAAAAGGAAGAAGAAAAGAAAGTATTAGTCAATGAAAACAGCAGAAAAAGAAGGATCATCATACGCCTAGCATTTGCAGGCAAGTTAGAGAAAAGGAAGGTACAGGTAAAGGAAAGTTAGTACAATATAGGTAAATCTAGAATATTGTTTAAATAATATAGAACTTTTGTTCCAAAACATTTGGATGAAGAGAAGTTACAGGAGGGGGCAATGTTAAACACATCCAACAAAGAAAATTTAGGATGATGAAGAAAACAAAACACACAAAAGGTTCTTGAAGAATGTGTTACAGGACATACAACTATAAAGAGGGAAAGACAAGAAATACCTTCTCCAGTGACGAAGCCATAAAATGCATAGATAAGATGCCAAACATGGCACGTCCTCTCGTATTTTCATGACCTCCCATAGTATTAATTGTAACAATAAATTCTATTGCTACATCAGAAATGAGAAATCATGCCCAAAAGCTGATAGGGGCTCTTAAAACTAGACATGGTATGGATGATCTTATGGATTTGGATATGCACACAGCCAACTCCCAGTAGGCATGCAAGAGTATACGAATGACAGCCCCCTTACAATCACACAAGGACATATATTTAAACACGTTGGACTGGCTGAGCATTGAGATCACATGAAAAATGCAGCATCAAGTTCTGTATGCTTGGAATGAAGCCTCTGGTTTGCTTCTGTGTTTGTTTCCAGTTGGGAATATGGGCAGATGCCTAAAAGTCAAAAATTCCTCCCTTGCTCTGTCCTACATAGAGCTTTGTTTATGACACCAGTGTCAGTCCAAAGAGAAACAGCTAATTTTATTGTCTAGCAGAATCCCTGCTATCCCAGTTGCTTTTCTTTGGATGGCCTCACTTAAAACCCCAGTAAACAATTGCTTTCTCTGTGCAAGAAGATAATAGAAGGAATGCAGGGAAAGAAGAACGCATAAAGCACAAAAAAGATTTTCCAGCCTTGTTTGTTAATGGGAGATAGGAGAGGAGACAGACGTGATGATGTGTACTTCTTCACCAAAGACAAAAAGCTACAGGAATTCAGCTCTTGGGGACAATAACAGCAGCAACAACAGCCAAACATACATCATGGCTCACCAGTGACAAAACCAACAGGTCTCTTGTGCTAAACATTTTTGACCCACCTCAAGCATTCACAATATACATCTGTTTAGTTCAGCCTTTCTCAGTGTAAACACCCTCTACCTCTTCATCCTGATATGTAAGTATTTACAGTATTTTGTCTGCCTTGCTCCACAGGTTCCTTGTCCATCCCTCAAGCCCTTCTTTCCACTCTATACATATCAAAACCTCCTTGAAGCTTAAGCTATTGATGGGATGATTTGTAGACCCACAGCAGTTGAGAACAATCAAATTGAGGACTGGATGGATTCCAGACTTGGGACACTCATGTGGTGAGAATGAGATGATTGGATGATGGCGAGGAAAAGAAAATTCTTACCAGCTGACCTTCAGAAAGTAGTACTAACCCATCCTGTGGGGATGGACTATCCCATCAGGCAGTGCAAGATATGGCAAAGTCCTGGCAGGCATCCTCCTGAAGAAGACACCAGAGATTATGCATTGTGGTAACCTTGGGTTTGGGAACAGATTGAGGGTTGTTGGGGAAGTGAGAGAAAACACACAGAGCACACAGCTGCTTTGTGTGATAGTAGTTAAATGCACTCTGGAGTTAGACAGACTAGCTTTAGAGATAAGTGACTATAAAATATTACACTAAAATAAAACTAACAGGGCACAGATTCTTCTTTCTCTATTTCCCACTGTAATAAATATCTTCAATATCTGCTTCTATGATGGATTCCAGAATTTGCAGCCTTGAATTGCCCAAACTCAGTTTCTTGATCTAGAAAATATTCAAACACTGGTTGTCTTAAATTTAGCAAATAAGGAAATCCAAACACAACTGAAAGCAATAAGCTCTTTAAAATATTTTTATTACAAAAACAAACAATAAAGAACTGATTTAGTCATCATAAGAGTGTTTCCCACACAAATGGAACACTGCTTACATCTTCTTTCTCCAAGTTATATAATAATGCCTTAGAAAGCAATACAAACTTTTCCTCAGGAAGAGTTTTGCACTTTCCTGACCAATCTATAAGGAATTATTTCTTCTCCTTCCCTTCTGATTCAATTTCTGAAAAAAATAACCTTCTGAGAGCAAAAGCACACTATTCTGAGCACCTACTATAGCTTAAGGATCCATTTTTCCATTAGCCAACCTCTCACATATAAGTCACTACAGATAAGGCTGTCTCTATAAAAGCACCAACCCAGTTGAGAGCCATGAAAATGACTGCACTGGGAACAAGAGCAGTTCTGTTGTTCCAAGACATGCAGCGTGATAAAATGAAATACTGTAGAGAAAGAAGTTCTCTCCACAGAGTCCAGGGATTGTACAAGGCAGAACTGATGGTGTAGCAGGCTCAACATCTAGGTATAACCCTGCTTTTATTAAAATACCCCAACCTTGGCACTTATCTAAGTGGCACAGAATAAAATGACCTCTTCCATGTATCAGCCAGCATATCATTGGAAAAGCTTTTGTAACAGTGTCCCAGAAAGCGAACCTTTCCTTCTAGTGATCAGAAATGGGGTACTGAGATCAATGTTTCTGGGGACAGTGAGAGGGGATACAGAGGCTTTCTTAGGTGTGACAGCCATCAGAATATAACACAAATATATCAGATATTTCAGCAGCCATGTTCAACTATTGGAATCTGCTATAGAAGCTTCTGCATCTCATCAGAAAATCTGAATATGGCTCTTAGCTTATAATGCCTCAGCTAATTTTAAGATCAGATTCAAACCTCAGAAAAGGTCCACTGGTGATACGTACTTCCCATTCCTACTATTTTGTCAGACAAACCAACTAAAATATAAAACAGGCAAAGAAATGCCGTAGCAGTTATTGGCTGTGTTCTTCTTCCAGAGGTGCTCCTCTGGACAGACTGACCAAAGAGACAGCACTATTCCTTCTATTAATATCAAACATTTTAGGAAAGATGAAAAATATACCTAAAGGTAAGCTATCTTACTTCAAGTCAGTTATCATGATTCAGTTGAAAGGATTTGGGCAACTTATTGCTCAACTAAATCTTACTAACCAAGTCAGCTACACACCTGAAATGCTGGTTTCCATTACTGAATATGATGGAGCTACTCAAAACAGAGCCCACACCAGTGTGGGGAATAATTTGGCAGGAAGGTGAGAATGGTGGGGATCTCCTGAGAAATGATCACAGTGACTGCATTTTTTTAATTAAAAAGCATGCTTCTCAGTCCTCCACAAAAGAGGGCTGGAGAAAGGTACACTTAGATGCTTGTTTTCTTGGAGACGTAAAATCCTATTCAATTTCTCATAAACCCCACTTTTCAAAGGTCTTATTGTTGCATAGCTAATTAACCTATCCAGGCAGCCTCTAGATCAGGCATGTTCAACCTATGGCCCAATCATGTGGCCCAACCAGATAATAAAAAATATAAAAAATAAAGGAAGTTTGTTATTTATATACATTACATATACATTAACTATGTATATATATTATATGCAGCCCAAAACAATTCCTCTACACTCAATGTGGCCCAGGTTGGACAACCATGCTCTAGATGTTTTGGAATACATGAGATGCAATCTTATAGCTTGAATGAGCAAGTACTTCAGGCTCCCCACTTCCCCCGCTGGCTGGCAAAATCTAGGGAATAACATACAATACTATTTTTTTTAAAAGCACCTTTTGAGCACAGATTTACAACCAGTAGAAACTATTTTTTAAAAGACAAAATAAAGTTGCTAGAAAAAAATATAAAATTTGTGCAAAAATTCCCAGCAGCTTTAATAAACTCATTTCAAGTATCTGTGTCTTTAGTTTTCCTCTATACACAAGGGATCTCTTATGCTATAGAAGGATTGAAAGGAAATTCAAGAAGCAGCAGGATCCCTCCTTCTTTAAACAGACAATCAGAGATGCAAGTGAATGGACTAAGATTTATCATAATTCTTTTTTGGTGAAGGATTGTGTACATGAAAGTGTCTCTTTTGTTGAATCAACCTTTCGTCAACATGCCTTACTTATATGACTCCAAACCCAATACAAAAATAGTTCAGCTGTCCAGAGGCATCAGGTGAGTACAACTTATTTGGACTGACATAATTTAAGAATTTCAAAGTTATCTTTTTAATTTTCTTCCAATCATTAAATAACCTCTATTATGCTTACTGTCCTGGTCCTGATTCAGGTGAAATAGACAAGAACAATTGTCAGTCAATTTGCAGAGTGAGAAATAATTTTCTGCTTCTGATCCTGTAGATTTGTTCATGATCATTTCTGGGGATCTTCTACCCTTTGCTCTAGGCTCACAAGACAGCCATTCAGATTAATATCCTCAGCAAGCAGTACCTGCTGATAAGACAAGAAGTGCACTCTTGTATTCTCACATGATTCATGTCTTTTTCTTAGAGTTTAAGGAAGCATCAGTTACACTTGGCAATATTCAGGCAGAATGGCAGGACAAAGTGTTAACATCAACATTGTTGGAGCAAATATAGTGTGCAGAACAATTTAGACTCTATTTTGTTATAAGTGCTACATATGCAAAGTAACAATGCCCTTTTCTACAAATCCTTTCAACAAACCCTCTGAGGAAAGATAGTTCTCATGAAACGGGCATCTCCTAACCAGCTGCATTCTCTACTCTAAGAATTTTAACCTTCTATCTCAAGATGGTAGCAGGTGTTACCTATAGGCTAAACTGCAGTAGTCCACAATGGCCAGGTTAAATCCCAAAATATAAAAATCAAACCAATTAAAAATCAATGCAAGAGATGGTGGCCTATAGTTTGAATGAGAACTCTGGAAATTTTGCTCCATGAGGCTGTCCTGCCTGAACCCAGAGAACAGTAAAATGGAGGAGAGGCACCAGCTGGAGGTGGGCATAAGTTATGT
This sequence comes from Acrochordus granulatus, assembly GCA_032468055.1. Taxonomy (NCBI): domain Eukaryota; kingdom Metazoa; phylum Chordata; class Lepidosauria; order Squamata; family Acrochordidae; genus Acrochordus; species Acrochordus granulatus. Next base: position 37,744 of record JANHZU010001208.1, read on the forward strand.
ATGTCAGCATTGCTAAAGTTTGGTTCATACCATGCTGGCATCAGATTTTGTTCCAAAGGAAGGGATTTCGCTCTTAGGAGTGGAGGGAGTCGCAGCATCTGCCTGGATAAATCCTCTTCTATCTATTAAACTAGACAGTTCAGACAAGGAGGGGAACAAAAAGAAAAATATATTAGATTACTGATTACTCAAATAAGAAGTAACGCTAAAACAATTAAGCAGCAACAATTTTCTTATTAACTCCATCAATTCATTATTAGGGATCAGGTGGGAATTCCAACTGGGCTTTAAATCACAAACAAGAAATTAGATATAGTTTTGTAGGGAATCATGTAGAAGTACAAAAGCAAATAGTCCACTTAAAGACTGATTTGTCTGTCAATCTGAATTTTTAAAATTGACAAACAGTTGACAAACCATCAAATCAAATCAACGTATCCAGTGTCCACAGCATTTTCCAGAAAAAAGTGATAAATTGTAAACTTAGCCATATAAATAAATAGCTAAATTTTGAGAAATGAAGATAATAAGGTATCTTCATTTAAGAGACAAAAAATTGAGTATGGTTCAACTTTGGAATTTTATTGACATTACTTTAAAATACTGCCAAATACTAAACACATTTGTAAGTCAAAGTTCCATCAGAGTATTAAATCGTATTCTCCATTACAATTCTAGAAATAATAAGTTATATACTATGATCAAACCATACAAAAAATTGAACAGAAACGTCCCCATTCAAACCATTCTTCCAAAATATAGCATGGGTAATCTCTTGCTCAACAATTTTTCCTCTTGTACATATTTTTGAATTTCAATATTATCTCAAAATAAATGTTGAAATAATAATAAATAGCCTGCTCCCTTACAACTAAATAGTTATGATAGTTATGATAGGATTTCCAAAGAAACACTAGAATGTTTAATGCTGCATCTAATCTACAGGAAACTGTAAGCTAAATTAAAATTCCTCACTGTAATTGTCAAACATAACACCATCATCATTTTCAACTAAAAAGCTATAGCAGAACAATATAGGAAATAGGCTATTCTATCAGCTCTACTCAAAGATTAATTCCAAACAACTGATCTCTATGAACTGTATCCATTCCAGCAGGTCACTGTAAGTACTATTTTACAGGAATATTGCAAACATTTTATTTCAGGGATAGATTACTCTGGAATGTTCCCAATTTCCTCTGGACCATTTGATCTGGCCGTTCTGGAAGCTATAGCCTTTGAAAAACTGCCAGATAATTCTTGGAACAGCCAGATTCAGAGAAAGGCAGACTATTCCACCTCCCCAGCAGAACCGCAACAAAGTTTAAAAAACAGGCATCTGGACTGGATT
>JANHZU010001208.1:39278-51877 GCA_032468055.1 Acrochordus granulatus
TCCAGTCCAGATGCCTGTTTTTTAAACTTTGTTGCGATGCAATTACCCTGGACGAGTGAGAGTCTTCACAGACATCCCCAGCAGAACATTTTTACACCTGCTTTAATTGTTAAGTTCTGATGTTTGGGTTGCTTCTCTTCATCCCTTTTCTTTCTTGTTGTGTCTAAACTGTAACTTCACAGGCAGAACTGTTTGTATAGAACCTATGCAAGCCATCTGCCAGAATGATTGAAGAGTGACATCATAACATTGTATCCTAACTGATTTACATGATTGGTTAGGCTGACAGAAATAGCTGCCTCAACAGCAGGCAACATTAAGTTGTAGCAAATTATATTTTTTAGTCAAGGAATGATGGGTGAACTTGAATATTTTGTTGCTGGCAGAAAAACACACTGAGGCAGCTTTATGCGTTTCAAAAGTTAATTTCCACCCCTGCCCTTCTCACCTCCTTAGTTCTCTTCTTTTGGCCCTTTTCATTTCTAACTGCTTTGTTTTTCCTAGCCCACCATTTACATGAATGTATACAATGCAGTATGTCAATGTTTTACACAAAGGGAGCTACCATGCTATCAATCAAGACACTACGTGCCTGCACTTGGAACACATATATGTTCCTCATGGTGAAGGCTGGGTCATTCTCATGTTCATAATGTACTGATTGATGTTCTCTTTTTTCCTACCTGCATGCTCAGAACAGGCACAAAAGATAGGCTCATCCATTTGAATACAGATCCCATCCAAGAACATACTTCCTTACCTGGGATAAAATGGCCCACAGAGCACTGCACAGCAGTTGGTGAGGACACTTTTATGGCTATAAGGATTGGCAAATTCAGAGCCTCTCTTATTTGACCATGCCCCCTTGAGCTATAATCCAAAAGAGATCAACTGGTTAGAAAAGTAAAGAGAATCTTTTGCTGATATGTCTTTACTTAGATGAGAATCACATTTAAATATACAACAAATAAAACTAATCACCATGATATATTTGCACATGCAGATGTAGGAATTCAGGGTATAGAAATGATGAAACAGGTGTCTGCTATAAGCCAAGAGGTTCCTCTCCACCCCCCAAAAATACAAAACATGCAAAATCTTTCATATGTGTATCCTGTTATCAAGTACAAGTTGATTTATGGGATCACAAGATTGTCCTTTCCCACCACAAATAGTTTGAAACATTCATGAAGTAAAGATCAGCTGTCCCAAACCATTGGCTATGATCTCTAGACATTATGGGAGGCTTTAGAGTTGGCTGATTTAAACGTTAGAAAAATTTTTTTAATCCTTTTCCTAGGAAGCCTTTTCTTTTTTTCTGTATTTCGGTCTGGTCCTTTCACTAACAACCATAAATGTTATAATATCCCCAAGTTAGAACAAAGCAAGAACATTTTAAACATAATCTTGTGCCTGTTTAAGAAACTGATTTAAAGCTGTAATGATAGCTACTTGGAAATGTTAAACTTCTATTCATTGAAAATAATATCCTTACTCACATCCTCATTGGTTGTCAAATTGGAGGCAATTAAGTAAGTGTGAAACCCTGAGAGGCCAAAAATAGACCAGACTGAAAAAAAACAAATCACCAATTCCAACAGAGTAAATGAAGAATTAAGGAGTAACACTTGTGACTGAGGAGCATTCGTTTTCCTGAACTTTTGCCAAACTTTTGCACTTAGTCACCACCCTGCAAATGCATCTAAGCCACTTCAGTGTAATTTTTCAAGGAAAAGATGATATACAAATAAACCCAGAGAGATAAATGTTATAATAAATTAGAACAGGAGAAAACGTGTTCTGCACTTCAGGATGAAGAGTCCCTAGCTATTTAATACTTTGCAATTTAATCCTATTTAAAAGATTTTCAAAACAGATTTATAAACAAAGCTAAAACTCATGATGAATAAAGCAAACAATAGGCAGGGTAAAACAGTGCAACAATAGGATAACTACACAGCTAAGTTAAGACACAGATAAAAAAAACCTTGGGGAAATCAAAAAGTCCCCATCTGGCTTTAAGATACTAAATTTGAGACAGGTCTACCTCAGCTAATCATCAGCAAAGAGTTACCTCTACAGAGGGCACTGGATTTTTCTTGTTTTGAATCACCAAGCTGAATTGACCAAATGAATACCAGACTTTAGGTTAGATGGTCACACTTGCCAAAAGGGAAGGGGTAACAAAGGTCAGGAGAAAGTTTTCTTCAGTCCCTATGACAGCCAACCCCTTGGTATTCTCTACATATGTTGGGATTGTACTGTAACTTCCAGAACTCCTCAACTTGCAAAGGCTCCTAGAAGTTACAATCTCAATACAACAGGAGGGTGCCTTCTAAAGCAAAATTCCCATTTATGATGATTTCTTGTTGAATACATTAAAAAAACATAAGGATTTTAAAATGAGAGAGGGGAAAAAGAGATATTGAAAGGATATCTTGCTGGTGTTGTTTTCAAAACAGTGAGGAAGTCATTTCCCTGGGAGCCTGCAAAGTAACAAACACTGAGATAAAGGAAAGAATTTTCCTTCTCTAGCCGTAAAAACATACAGAATATTAAATAGTACCGATCCCCAGCATCTCAGAAAGAAAGGAAATTTTGAGCCATACTAAATAATAACTCCCTCTTGTAACTGATTGTCTTTTGGGGAATTACAGATGTGGTAATGCAATATGCTTATATTGGTAAAGGGTTAATATATAGGATTGCCCAAGTTTTGTACATTAACGAACCTATGCAATGTTATTTTTTTTTACATTTATCTTAAATAAATACACCTTCATTTGGCTTCTGTGTAACATACATTCATTTTTTAATTCATTTACATTTATTTATTAATTACAGGTATTATTATTACTTTCTACATGTTTAATTAAGTACTCTCCTGTCCTTAAACATATAGTATGGTAACAACATTTGGAGAGATTCTTGCATCTGTGTCTGAGGCTTTGGAGGGGCCAATGTAGAACTGGAACCATAATTCATGCACATCTATTCTAAATAATTATTTCTGCAGTTGTGGCTTAAGAAGATATAGGAAATTTCCCCACATTTTCCCAGAGATCTGTGACATATAACTCTGACAACAGGCTATACTTACGCAGAGCAAGGTGAGTGATAACACAAGCAAAGATGAAGGCTGTTAGGAAGGAGAGAGAAAGGATGAAGGCATAGAAGAATCGATAGTTCCGCTTTCCCACACAGTTGCCTACCCAGGGACAATGATGATCAAATCGTTCTGAGGGAAAAAGGAAAAAATATTAAAGGGAATGACATTTCACCTGTCCAAAGAGAATGCATACTTGGGATATAAAAATTTGCCAATCTGGGAACAAATTGTTCTAAACACTCAGAAACCTTTGACTTTCATTCCATGTTCATTCATTCACTGCAGAACATGCCACTGCAGGTTCAGTCTGTTAATCTCTGAAAGTGACTTTTCTGAATCAGTAGTAGTTTGAGATAACAACAATAATTATTAGTAGTAGTTTGAGATAACAATAATAATAATTATTACAATTATTATTGTAATAATTGGAGAGGTATTATACTGTCTCTCAGTTCCTGGAAAAGTATTATGCACTGTCCTACTTAAAAGACTCCAAACCAACTTTGAACAATATATGTGTGAAGAACAAGCCAGATTCAGATAAGTTCACTCATTCAGTGAACAGATCTTCTCACTGCGAAATATAATTTAACAGAGCAAGGAATACCAAAAACAGGTGATAATTAACTTTACCCACTTTAAAAAACATTTGATTCTGTCAATAGAGAATCATTATGGAACATACTACATATATATAGTATTCGTAAGAGATATGTTAACATCTTCAGAAGCCTTTACAAAAACACTAGGTGCTGTGTAAAAACTGAAAATGGCAGTACTGACTTTTTTATGATTAATACCAGTGTAAAGAAGGGTCATAATCTATCCCCATTTTTATTCCTAATTGTCATGGTCTATTCTATAAAAAAAGGCAATGAATAAATTGGACTTTGGCATTCCAGCTGAAAGATATGACACTGGCACTTGAAGTAGAGGCAAGTAAAGTGGGTTTAAAAATTAGTGAAGACAAGAACAAGCTGATGCAAGCTGGAAATGTTAAATACAACAATCCAATAACAATAGGAGGGCAGATCTTAAAATTTGTGGAACAATTCAACTGACTTGGAGCATCATGGATACAGATGGGGGAACAGAAGATGTGAAGTGCTACACAGGTAAAGCAACTTCTGTCTTCCAACAAATGCATTAGTATGGACCGCATCTGCCATAAACACAGCAACCAAGATCAGATTATTTAATGCCATTGTCATATTGAATGCCATCTACATCAGTGAGATCTGGAAATTTACAACAAGAATTATTCATTAAGATCTGTGTCTTCTAACAACGTTGTCTCAGAATAATTCTTTATATCTCATATCGGAACCATGTCACAAATGAAGATATTTTACAAAGAAGTAATTCCCAAAGTATCTGAGATAGTAACAAACAAAGTATATATTTTGCTGGACACTTACTCTGTATGAGTTAGCAATGCCCAGCAAAGACTGCAATTAATTGGAGATGGTCGGAGAAAAACAGGAAAGCCAAAGAAAACCTGGCTCCAAACATTTCAGGAAGATCTGAAAAAGATCAGCCTTGAATGGAAGGATGTAGAGACTATGGCTGTGGACCAAGAACTGTGGACAACACTTGTAGCCCAATACGCTTGGCACAGGATGTGATATATATAGTAGTTTGAGATGTTCCAGGTATACTTTGGCCCCCAAACAGTTCTTCCATCTAGAACATTATGTTCAGAACATCTAGAACCACTTCTGGTCCAGATAATTTACTTTAAGCACTATGCAAATGCCAGCTCAACAGCATGATCCAGAGAAGGTTCACTGTGATCTGGAAAGAAATGAAAGCTTCTAGGGTTCCCAGCATGATATTTCGCAGATTGACAATCTTTGTAGACAAGCCTCCTGTAACTTACAAGTGAAGCAGAGATCAATTTTAGAGGGCCAGTTTAGTTGATTGATTAGTGCTGGACTCTAAGAGACCTCAAACAAAGCTACAGTTTTTCAGTCATGAAACCCAGTGGTTAACTTTGAGCCAGTTATGCTTCTTGCTGCCTTAACTAAGACATAATATTGCTGTGCAGATAAAACTGGAACTATTACATATGCTTTTGAATTCTTAGGAAAAATGGAATGTAAACACTACAAACAAACAATATATTAGCATCAGGCTTTCTTCTGCTAATGTCTATATAATGAGAGTTTGAAATGAGCTACTCTGGTGCAGTGATTAAGGAACCAGGCTAGAAACCAGGAGACTGCGAGTTCTAGGCCCAGTTTAGGCATGAAATCAGCTTGATATTCTTGGGCCAATCACTTCCAAAATCTTGACAATGAAACTGCAGGGATAGACAAGTCAACATTGACTTGAAGGCACAAAAAGAAAAAAGAATATCAAATAGGCTGTGGCTTTTAAATTTTAAAATTAAAGGAAATTAATTGTTTGAAGCTTACAAAGCTTTTTTATCTGGCAAACCTTTGCAGCTTAGGAGTGGCAAAGAAAAGACTTAGCATTTTAGTCAAACGATACAGTGAAATAATTTTTTTCACTAAGAAGTGAAATGAGAGTGTCAAGAATGAGTTGGCCCCTAAAAGTAAATAAACTAAAAACCAGAAAAGTATTTTGGTTCCCTAGTCCACAATGAATCTTCTCCCAGAGGATCACTTTGGAAAAAAATGCAGAGAGGCAGAACAATTTCAAATACATCCAAACCACTCCAGTGCTGGAACATGGCAAAGAAAGCTCATTCATGAATATCAGGAGAAAATATATTTACACCTCAAAGTTATTATTCTACTTTTAAAATAGATTATCTTAGTTCCTAACAGCTCCCCTTTCTCTTAACACCCCTATCCACATATTTGGAAAAATCAAAATTATGTGATTAAAAAACATTTGAAATTTTGATCTGCTCAACAACTGCCAACATTTTGGATGGAAATATGAAAATAATTAAATCACATTTGAATTGCAAACCTATCTGAGGTATTTTGGAAAAAAGACCAATATGCAGAGCCAATACAATCTCATATAAAATTATCCAAAGCCCTATTTGCTTCCCACAATTCCAGTTTTGAACAGAGAAATTACTAGGAAGTTGTTCTCAAATTAGTCACCAACTGGATATTGTCTTGTATGCTAAAAGGTGTATTCCTCATTCTCTAGCATTATTACAGCCAGGCATCTTAAGTTTCAAAGACAATAATTTACTATCTTACTTATTCAAGAAATATTCTAGTTGCCCATGCCATCTGGACTCTAATTTTATCCATCCCATTATAGCTTATTCTGTTCTTTGTCTCCTCCATTTTCACAATCCTGCTTAATAATGCAGTCTGTGTTGAAGAAATCGCATGTTCTTAAACACTTTAGCACTTCTCATACTGAAATCTTTTTGTTGGCTTTGTTAGAGCTATTCTCGCTTGCTATGCAATTTAATCTAACATTAGGTATAGTCATATAGCTCTTGAGTCAATAGCTATGTTTGCTCCACTGTTTAAAACCATTAAATTGGCTGAAAAAGTACATTTGTATTCAGATTGGATTCCTTAAAGTTGACTCACTGCCTCCAAAAAGAGGGAAAAAATGTTGGTTCAAGCATGCAACAATCTACTTCAAAAGCAAATAGCCTCAGCCACACATTCCCCTTACCTTAAAGAGTGACACATCTTGGTAATGTTTAGTATTTTGGGTGTGACCAGGCTTTACTTCATGTCTTGATATGCTCTGTAACTGTTCTTCTCAACTAACACACGCTACAGGAGTACTTCATTATTACAAATATCTCAAATATGAAAGAAATTAATAAACAAAATTTCCTTAGAGTGGAAATGGTTTTGCTACTTCTTTGTTCCTTATGTTTTTCAGTTACTTCTCATCACCCTCAATATTTGTCTCTCATCTATTCTTGTTTGCAGTCACCAAGTAGACCCTAGCATCCTTAAAAAGTCAATTATCAGAGCCATACATTCATCCATTCATCTTTTCTTCCCTCTTCAGTCAATATAATGCATTTATGTTGTGATCATTAAGAAAGGCTAAATATATCTCATATCATGTATTTTAACTGTTACAGCACCTCAATAGAAAGATCTTTAAAGACAATCTTTGCTCTCCTAAGACAAAGGCTTTCCAATCTGAGGTAGGTACTCTTTTTCATAAGGGTGACAATTTGTCTGACAGAGGCAAAAGAAGAAAGAATGTTCATTGGGAAAGAAAAAAAATAATAAGATTGAGAATCTTGCTGATCTTGAGGCAAAATCATACCAGTGCCCTTTATTCTTTATTGCTCAGATTTTTTACTGTTCTGCAGAGCAAAAAAGGTAGGATTCCAATGTTACACCTTATACTTTTCACACAAGCATCCAAGTGTATCTTTCAATAGCAGCCACTACTATATGGTACCACAAAAAACCTTGATAATCATCCTTCTAAATATGTGAGTTTGGGAAATTTGGAAACTTTTTACTTGAGTAACACAAGCAGAATGAGGAATCCCTCTCTACCATACTCAGAATTGTCCTCTTAGAAGCAATCAAATTCAAACAAGGAACATGCAGCACAATTTGAACTCAAAATGCTTCTGCAATCAACAAAAGCAGAAAAATAACTATAATGGAAACAATAACCCCACTTATTTATAGGATAGAAATCTCACTCTGATCTTACCAACACAGTTGTCACAGACACTACAATGGGAAGTCCTGGGAGGACGGAACATTTTGCAGGTGTAGCAATACTTCAATTTCACCATATACTTGTTTATTACAACTTCCATGGTTCGGGCAGGTGGTCGATAAGTGGAAGTGCCAAGGTTGTCTGTGAAATCAAAAATATTCACCCATTAGACCCACCCAAGATTTGACTAATACCAGAATGAATCAAGGATTGGGTACAAATTGGTAATGAGTTATCAAGTCTCCACCTAAACTAAGATCTACAACAAACCTCCACATCATTCACTGCTGTCTCTCTAAAGTGATAGCATGCTATGTGGACTACAGCAGAGCACAAATGAGAAACAGAATTCACTCCTGAAGACATTCTTTCATCAATTAATATATAAAAATACATTAATCCTCATATAATAAATAACATTGATGCAAACTTCTATTAATTTTGAGGCCCAATGGACTGGGATATTTCAGACAATCCATATTCAGAATTATCTACCTGATCTAAAAGTCGGTGTAAATCAGAGTTTAAAAAAGGCCCAAGAAAAAGGATGTTTATAATCTACACAACCTCAAAACTAAAAGGACAGTCCTTTCTTCATTGTTTCTGTCAATATTTCTATAGCTACCACTTTAAAAAGATGAACAAGTTAATCAATCACATATATAATTTTGAGAATATGTTGTCTCTAGGTTTTACATACTATGATAATTCAAATCTGATTGTAAAAATTAAGCAGAAGAAAGCACCAGGATATATAAAACATTTCAGAATTAAAATATGCAACTATTAGACAATGAATTCCTATTTACTAGTTATCTGCTAATTATTAGAAGCCTGAAGGGATAAAGTGGCCATGATCTGATTCTACAACAGTACTTTAAATGGATGCTTCAGGAATGAAGATGCCCAAATGACAATTCTGGATACTGAAAATACCATTAACAGCATCCATTAAATATAGTATTTTGTCATAAAGAAATGGAGTGAATCTCACCAATCCATTTCTCCAGGTCTGCAGCTTCGCTGGGAGTGGCCCTGGGCAAAATACCAGGATCTCTGAAGCTGGTTTGTAGCAAACAGCTGATGACAAAAAAGAAGAGGATGCCAGCAATAATAGGAATGGCTATGGTCAAGTTATGAGCCAGGAATGGACAGCTGAAAAATAAACAACATATTATTTAAATTGAATTTCCATTCATCATACTAACTGTCCACTTTATAGTTGGTTTCTTTTCTTGGACAAGCTAGCCCCTTCAGTTAATAAATATTGTAAACCTGTATACAGTTTAAAGGATTTCATCTGCCAAGCTCTCTTTTTAGGAGAAAGATACAAAGATGGCTATCTCACAGAGACAAGATTGTTATTATCATCATGATCAAAATGTACATGCTGCCCAAATCCCACAATTTATAGCACGATTTATTGCACATTCCTGGAATAAAACTTGTTCAACACTCTGGAATGTCATAATTTAAATCTTCCTCAAAAACAATACAACAGACTGCCTAAATTAGATTGTCACACATTCTAGTTTATTTTTAGGATATGACTAAAGAAGTATTCTTAATTTGCTAAAATGTTATTCCCAGCTAAATGTTGCTCTGAAAGGCTACTGTCTAGCATCCAACTAAAATAAATAGAAGTTAAAAATATTGTCTAAAAATTCTAGTCTTCTTCAAGGTTGTAAAATTAATCACAGTTCCCCCCAATTATTAATATACTAATTGTATGCTGCCATTCTTTCATTATGAACTTTGAAATACATTTCTTCAAATCAAGAAAGTTTTGCTTTGACCAGTGAGTTAAATCTGCTTGAATGCTTTCTTAAATTAATTATAACTTATTCAAACCCTTTGGAGTAAAAGAAAACACAGCCTCAATGGTTGTTATTTATTTTAATTGTCCATTAAATACTTGCTTTCTTACTTGCTTCACAGCAGATAAACATTCAAAGTTCTGTTTCTGTAAGATTAATCAGGTGCCTGACATAGGACTAAAATTCTGGATTTTAGAGAATTTAGAATCAAAGTTCTCTAAAATCTATCACTGCAGTTTTGAAGCCATTAGTGCTATATATTCAGCCAATAATTCACTGTAACTTAATGGCCTTCTTGGGTAATCATGCCTGCTTCAAACTGCTTTACACAAACTATACAATAGGATAAGATGCCTTATTTGGTTTGAACAGAAGTCACTTCCCTATTACATTATCCTTAATCAGAGCTATACTGCCTCCAGGTTTGTTTGTTTTAAACAAATTGTACAGCTGCCCATCTTAACAACACAATTTTGGAGAGTTCACAACAGCAATAAAATTACAAAAAACATAAAAGGCCAGCACCTCAACCATCCTACCCAATGCCCCAGCAACCACTCACAGATTCCCATCTGTGAAATTCCCATCCTGAAAAATCAGGACTTTATGGTTTTTGAGAAGATTAAAAGTGTAGAGGCCTGCCGGACTGCTGGGGACTTGCGGGGGGGGGGCAGAATTTTCCATAAGGGAGGAGCAGCCTCGGAAAAGGCATGCTTCCTAGATCCCAGTAGATGGTAATCTTTCAGGGAAGGAAGCTGGAGCTGCCTCTCTTATCTAGCGGGTTCGGTAATTGAGGAGGAAGTCCCAGCGAATTCAAGGCAGCTTCCCCAGCTTGCTAGAAAACCTTTTCTTGCAATGACGCGTTTCAGAATGTGATCTGCTGTCCATCGCCCTTTGTTGGCCTGGGAGCTATCGGAGGGGCAGGGACTACAAGAGCCACCATCCCCGGTCACGGTGGTTTTTTGGGGGAGTTGTGGTCCCCACCTATCATTGCCGAAGAAAGGGCGTAAGGAGAGCGGAGCTCAGGATGGGACACGGGAAGCATCAACGAAAGCGATGCGGAACATGGTTCAGGCCCCCCTGCCCTGGGGAAGCTTGCCCCCGACTCACTCGAAGGCGAAGAAGAGGCCGCTGGTGACCACAATGAGGCCGACTGTGAGGAGGAAGACGCTGCTGTGCCGTGCCAGCATGAGGCGCCCGCCACAACAGAACCGGTTGCGCCCCGGGAAGACCTCCCATTTGCGGCGGGGCCGGGACGCCGGAGTCGCGGGGGTGGTGCTGGCGGCCACGGAGCTCGGGGGCCCCGAGGCGATGGGGGCAGCCGGGGTGCCCGGCGGGATCTGCCGATACTCGCAGTCCTTCATGACGACGATGATGGCGGCGCCGGCGCCGGTGGCTGCCCTCCTCCCCCGTCCGGAGCCCCGCGGGCGGCGCCGCCAGAGCGCCGGGAAGGGAGAGACCGGCCCGCTTTGCCGCTCTGGCGCCGGCTCGAGAGGGAGGACACGCAGACGCGGGCCTCCCGGCGCAACGCCCTCTCGAGCCGACCGGCAGCCCGGACCACAGGCCGCGGCCCACAGCGGGCCGCTCCCGCCAATTCCCTCAGAGGGGAGATGCGCACCACGACGAACGCGCGCGCCGGCTAGGCAGGCTGGAGGCCCCCGCCCTCGCCGCGTTGAGCTACTTCTCGGGCAACGCCGAGATACAATCGAAACTCGTTTGCTGGGAGGACCAACAGGGCCCTCGGCTTCCGGAAAGGATTTTCTAGCTCTGGATGACGGTCCGCCGCGCACGACTTGGAAACGAGTGTGGACAATTCCAGAATACGCCGCCTTTTGTTATGAGGGAGGTTCCCCCCAATATTTTGAAGTTGTTCCCAGAGGATAGAAATATGGGGTGTATAGCATATCAGGCCTGTTCCATAGATCCAGGTGGGCGGTGCGTACCATAAGGTGTCGTTCTGCTTTTGGCCTGGTGTTCAGCGCGCGTCCTGTGAAGCAGCTCCCTGAATGAACCCCAGGATTTGGTGCAAGAGCGGCCTGCAACGCACTGCTCTGAAATTTCAGTGTTATATTCATTTGCTGTGTTAAGTCGTTAGTTGGTATTCAGGCTGTTTGAACTCTGCTCCAACGTTTCCACCATTTTCAGTTGTCATATTGTGGTGCAAGAAGTATTGGAAACAAGCTTTGTGTATGTTAAGGTTATCACTTTGCACGAAAAAAAAGACGCTATTAGAACTTATTAGAATTAATTTCTGAAATGAGTAGGGATTGAAATTACACTAACGTCCTCTTCCAATTCTATGGTTCCATAATTCTGCATTTTCCATTTTTTGTGCCTGAAGAACTATGGTCGAAGTGTACAAATGACATTGTACAGGAGGTAACAACTAAAACCATCCCAACGAAAAATAAATGCAAGAAAGCAAAGTGGCTGTCTGATGAGGCTGAGGAAGAAGGAAAGTGAAAGACAAGAGAGAAAGGGAAAGATATACCCAAGTGAATGCAGATTTCTAGAGAATAGCAAGGAGAGATAAGAAGGCATTCTTGAATGAACAGTGCAAAGAAATAGAGGAAAACAATAGACTAGGAAAGACTAGAGATCTTTTAAAGACAAGGGAAGATGTTTTTAAGCACGATAAAGAACAAAAATGGTAGGGACCAAGCAGAAGAGATTAAGAAGAGATGGCAAGAATACACAGAGACCTGCATAAGAAAGATGTAAATGTCCCTGAAAACCATGATGGTATGATCACTGATCAAGAGCCAGACATCCTGGAGTGTGAAATCAAGTGGGTCTTAGGAAGCATTACTAACAACAAAGCCAGCAGAGGTGATAGTATTCCAGCTAAATTACTTTAAATCCTAAAAATTGATGCTATTAAAGTGTTGCACACAATATGCCAGCAAATTTGGAAAACTCAACAACAGTGACATGATAGGAAAAGGTCGGTTTATGTTCCCAATTCCAAAGAAGGGTAATGCCAAAGAATGTTCAAACTACCGTACAATTCTGCTCATTTCACATACTAGCAG
>JANHZU010001208.1:51977-65700 GCA_032468055.1 Acrochordus granulatus
TACTGTGGAGAAGAATCCCTGAGAAGAAATGGAGTAGCCATCATAGTCAATAAAAGAGTGGGAAAAGCAGTTCTGGGGTACAGTCTCCAAAATGACAGAATGATCTCGGTTCAAATCCAAGGCAATGACTGAACAGAAGAAAAAACAGTGAGATGTGACTTATGGGCCCCTGAATTTAGCACTTCCCCTGCTGTAATAATGGGTGATATATGTTTCCCTTCATGTTTAATGTAGACTCCTTTTATATGGAGAAGCTCTTCAAGTTGGCATCTGTTTGTATAGCTGCTGGAATGAATTTATTTTGCTAGATATATCCGCTTGATGTGGGAGATCAGATTCACAGATCATGAATGCACAAGGATCTAACTATTGTAATCTGAGCCTCACTTATACATATTTTTAAAACAGCATAAAAGAGAAGTGATGTAGTTCAAATGTGTTAAAAACGTAATCCTTAATATAATAACTATATTGTCATATTTACTTTTTTTAAAAAAAATAATGCATGCATGCAACTTACATGCCAGGTTTCTGCCTAAAGCACATTTTAATAGTAGCATTTCAAACCTCTAAAAACATGAGTTTTGGAATGGAACTGCTGACACAGTAAAGAACAGCAGAGCTATAATTAAAAGGGTATCATATTTTTTTGACAAATAAGAATTGTAGCCTAATTCTATAATACAGGACTGTTGGACACTGTTTGGTGGGTATCTCTATGCACATGTATGTCTGTGTTGGTACAGAATGCTCCATTTTTGCTTGGCCCCTGAAAAATTTAACTCTTAGATATTGTGTGCATCTGAACTGGCCATTGACAAGCACTGTCGTTGACAACCACCATTATTATTGTGCAGAAATTTCTTGGGCATAATTAATTGTTGGGGCATATTTGTGTAAAAGTGGGTTTCCACTGAGAAGATGAAAAAATCAGATTATCAACACAGCATCCTAAAATCTTAGACCATCCTTTGACCTGAGGTACCCAAAGTATAATCATTGCTATCCAGCTTTTTGAATGGGATGGCAAAGACATTTATTGTTAAATGGACCAAGTATAAACTGAAAATTATTCATGAAGTATCAAATTAGGCATATATGTAAATCTAAAGTATCAGAAACATAATTTATGATAACAGTGGACAGAATCTGGGTAAGTTTAGTGTTTATATTGTAAGTTGAATGAAGACTGTGCTACTAATTAATTATATAAAATAATTAGAGGAAGTATTGTTAGTATTTCTCAGTCCTTTACCTGACTGACTTCTTTTTACTGTTTTCCTGAGATAGAAATACTGGCCTTAATTTATTAATTAAGGAAAATTAATAAGTTTAATTTTAATAAATTTTAATTTGAAAATGGCAAATTTCAGGGGCAATCTGATTTCATCAGAGATCTCCCAAATAAATCCTGAATGATGGACCTCTACTTTGGCCCCCTTATTTATCCACACTGACATCTCTTTATAGACCCCTAAAGTATAAATAATCCATAGTAATTCCAATATATAAAGATTAAGTCAACCCAGCTAACCACTGTCCAGTCAGCTAGCTCAGTGAAATTAATAAACTATAGGCGAACCCTCCCTTCCGAAAGCTTGCTGACTAAATGATTGAAGAAAAAATCTAGCTTAGAAATAAGCCAGTTTCTGGCTTTCAATAGTAGATGGATAGTAGATTGTATATACTATAATAGATTGTATATACTATAATAGTAGTAGATAGTAGATTGTATATACTATAATAGTAGATCAATAGTAGATTGTTTTGAATTATTTGCCAATAAAATATGCTATCAGTCCGAGGGTCTCTCCCAATGCTGAGTTTATAGATTTTGAGGGTGTTTTCTGCCCTGTTTCCCAGGAGTAGTTATGGAAAAAAAAATTCTATAAATCACTACCTTCTTCACTTAATAATAATACTACACAAAAACAACCAATGCAGGTTTGCTGCATGAATAGTAGAGAGTTGACCATGCCTATAAGTGGAGTTGAGCAGGGATGTATTTTGTCCTCCTCCCCATGAAATGTTTATATCAGCAATATTATAAGGGTCTTCACTAAACCTGAATTCCATCTTTACCATGTAGTCATATGATACACTGATGCTGCTTCCATTCTCTTTAGTTCACAAGTGGAGTTGAGACACCGTCTCTCTGTCCTGGCCTCATTCTGCCATAGTGAAATATCAGAAAATACCAATAAGTAGTTCTCAATTATGGCAACTGGGACCAGAATTTCCATCATTAAGCAACAATGGTTATAATGCACAACATCATGTGACCATGCCACTTAATGACAGAAATCCCAGTCCTTCCAGTGCCCATCGTTAAGCAAATCAGCACATGTTCTTAAGTGAGGACATCATGTGGTCACTGTTTACGACCTCTTGACAGCTTCCCCCTAGCTTTTGTTTGTAGGAAGCTAATAAAAAAAGGTCCCAAAAGTGATCACATGACTACATGCACTGCAATGTCATAGTTGCAAGCCAGATGCCGAATGCCTAGATCACGATCATGTGACCCAGTGATATTGCAACTGACAAAAGTACCCCTCTTCTAGCCTTGTTGAAAGTTCAAATGGTAATTGAATGAGTGATCATCCAGCGAGGATCATCTATATTCAGAAAACAAATACTATAAAACATGAGTTGTTACTATAATCTCTCTTTAAAATTAAACAACTTCTGGATGGAGCAAGAGAAGCCTACGAATGCTGTGGTGCTTATTTCCAGTCTACCGTCTCTTAGAAATTAAAGCCTTCAAATCTTCTGTACATTTAACTGAACAGAGAAGAGCTATGCAAATTGAAGAGAGAAGAGTAAACTATTTACAGCTCAGTCAATCCTTCTCCTGTACTGGGTACAGATTCTGTAGCCTGCACAAGAATCAATATAATCTGAATTCTCCGATCTATACTTCGATGCCTACACTCAGTCACCAATCTTCTAATTCTGTATAAGCTATAAAGTTCGGATATGTTTCTGTTCTTTAGATAATGCTAATTAAAAATCCTGGCTGAGAAAAATGTTTGTGGAAAAAGAGAGTGTGTGTTTTCTGCCATATTACCCAACCTCTGGAACACCCTCCTTCCAGAAATTAGGATGGCGTTGAACCTGCTAGCCTTTTGTAACCCTAAGACTTTGTTGGCTTCAAAATCACTGCAGATGGTGACTGCAGCCATGAAATTAAAAGACGCTCCTTGGGAGGAAAGCTATGGCCAACCTGGACAGCCTGTTAAAAAGCAGAGACATCCCCTTGCCGACAAAGGTCCGCGTAGTCAAGGCTATGGTTTTCCCAGGAGTATTGTATGGCTGTGAGAGCTGGACCATAAGGAAGGCTGAGCATCGAAGAATTGATGCCTTCAAACTGTGGTTCTGGAGAAGACTCTTAAGGGTCCCTTGGATGGCGAGATCAAACCAGTCAATGCTGAAGGAAATCAACCCTGATTGTTCATTGGAAGGACTACTGAAGCTGAAGCTCAAATACTTTGGCCACCTAATGAGAAGAGAGGACTCACTGGAAAAGACCGATGCTGGGAAAGATGTAAGGCAAAGGAGGAGATGGCAAAGGAGGAGATGGATAGATCACATTGTAGACACGATGGGAGTGGGTTTGGGCAGACTCCAGGAGGCAGTACAAGACAGGGAGGCCTGGTGTACTGTGTCCAAGGGGTTGTGAAGAGTCGGACATAACTTAGTGACTGAAAAACAAATTGTTTCAGACTGGCTGAGATCTATAAATAGCTTTCAAACGCAATCTCATGTACAGCACATTGAGCTTGACATTTTGACTAGAGTATGTTAACATACCCAGATTATGTCTGCTGTATTTAAAAAACCCCGTCTCTTCTAGATAAAAAAACTAATGACTATCCCCAGGCCCTCAAGAATATATGACATTTTAGAACTGCAATAAGAGAGATATAGGGTTAGGACATACCAAATAGAAACATCATGCTGCAATGCTGGGAACCAGATTTAGACTGATCTGAAAATCTATGCCCAAAGCCTAGTTGGCTAAAGCAAGAAAAGTCTATGGATCCTAGTTGACTTAATCTCTTAAGAACCAGTGGAGCTAGATCCACTAAGGCATAAAATAACTTCAGCTGAAGGTTTTAAAAAATGTTATTGAGCTCTAGCCTCTAGACTAAAACCAATTATAATCATGCTCTAGGGAACTTAAAAGCAAATAAAGATGGGAATGTCCAAGGTTGACATCCGCAGTGCCAGTGCAAATTTGGATATCATATAATAGCTGGGAGATACATAAGCTGCAAAGAGCCTACAAGCAGCATGGGTGGAATGGGGTTTTCTAGTGGAAAAATCTCAAGGTAGCTGAGGAGCAACACAGAACACTTGTTCGTATACAAATGTTCCACTCTAGGAAAATAAGGCCTGGAACAGTACACCAAGTATTTTACCAGCAAGCCTGTGGAAAACATATATTTTGCAAAGATTTTTTTTGAAGGGGGAAATGTTAAAGTGGCCCTTGGAAGAAAGTTACAGAATGGCTCTTAGGAGAGAAAATAGAGAAAAGCAGGAAGAGTTGGTTGGAATGAAATATTATTTTGAGGAAAGGTATTTGTTACTGCACGTGGCTTTTTCTTTTGCTATTCTCATTTATTCCATTTATTGCCACTTTCAGGTAACAATCCTGCACTCTTGTTAGCAGTTAGACTCTCTAGACAGGATCTGCCATCCAGCCAGCACTGTCCTGTCTGTAGAGAAGCAGCAATATATAGAGACAGGCTTAAATCATCAATTTCTAGTCAGCACCCCCTCTGTGGCCTATAAGCTCATTAGAGACTAAAATCTAGGAAAAGCTTCTTTGGGTCAACAGGAGATTTCAAATAATTTAAAAGTAGAGTGGACCTATGGAAAGCTAAAGAACTAACATCGGATGGAACCAGCAGGGGAGCCGGCACCTGAGTCCAGCAAAAGCTGGCAAGTATGGAAATCATTGAACAGACTGTGCACGAGAGTAACAAGATCCAGAGATACTTTGAACAAATGGGGCTATCTGGTGGCCTCTAATGTATACTTGTCCTTTGTGCCCTGATCAATGCATACTTGAGAATCTCATGGCAACACAACAGAACACAATTAATGTGTCAGTTTTGGGCAAGATTTGTTTAACTTGTATCTATTTTAATCTTTATATTTTAAAATTTATGTTTTATAGTATGCCTTATTTTAATTGTGACACTTTTGACACTAATAAGTATGGTTAGCAGTAAATGTTATCATCTTTACAGAAGACAAGATCTTTGAGAAGATTTTTGGCCTGCTCAGCCAGTGTATTTATTAGATTTAAAATGTTTATGTCCAAGGAAAGAAATTACAGTGAAGGACCAACCCCAGTAGCCAGTATGAAAATACATATCCCAAAATACATTTTGTAAGAATCCTCCTCTCCTTCCATTTGCTCAGAAGCACTAGCACAGGGTTTTCATTTCTACTGTAGTTAGAAAGGAAATTATTCACTGAGGGTTTCTCAGAAAGAGCTTCTCCATGCTTGGATGGCGAGTCTCCATATTGTAGCAAAGGTTCATTGTCATAGAGCAGATGAGCAGAGAACCAATAAAGAACTGGAGAAGATGAACCCAGAAGTCTGGTAAGAACCTATTCAAGAAAAATAAAGCAAGAGAATTACATTCATCTTTGTGTGCTTAAGACTTTTCAAAATAATTCTATGACCTGCACCCTCATTCCAGCTACTAAATGTTTAATAAAAAACAAAGCAGATGGACATAAAGACAACATTTGCTGGCAGATTTTGCTGTATCACGATTTCTATCCAATAATTTCTGTATATTTATCAGTTGCTCCAACTGCCTTGTCAATTTCAGCCCCAGTTTCTAAACCTACTGGCAGTACTTAGAACAGTTTCAATCAGGTGGATTTCTGATTGTCTCAGGAAATTACATCATTACCCACAACTTGAATAATATTAAAGATTTTGCAAGGCTCACCTGCACGTGCATGAAAAAGGTCCCAAATACCAAGAGAGCTGCTGCATGGACCACATACACTAATACACCAGGAGAGCAAAACCCCACTGCTGGCTTGCTTGAGTCATGGCCTTGTGTGCTTGCACTCTTCCTTCTCACCAGACCGAGTGTTAGACAGTGCCAGGGGTTGGCAGTGATATACCACCAGACTGCCCAAGAGCTCAGCACAATAGCAGGGGAGGCTAGTATAAAGTTTGGGATTTGTTTCAGTTCAAAGTAACGGAGGAAGCCAACATTCCAGTAGGTATCTTGTATGTAGGTATAGAGCACAGGCAAATTCCAGAAACACCATGGTGGCTTCCCACCATCTGAAGCTGCTACACGATACCCCTTGAATTCAGCCAATTGCAACAGCGGTTTTGGAATAGCATATCCAAGACTAACACTAGGATTGCAGAACTTAAGGTAGGCATAGTACTGAAACAAAGCAAAAGGTAACACCACAGAGGTAGATATCAGCACCAAAGCAGCAGCCAGGTTTAGAAATTGGCCTATGCTTTGCAACCATTTTCCATTTCTGGTCCTTGCCTGAAACTTAAAAGCAAAGAGTTTTGTCTGGAAATAAATGAGAAACCCTGCATTGATTAGCCCATTAGAACGTACTCCGGTGGCTAATGAAAAGAGGAGGAGGCTAATCCAAGCATGCCCTTTCTCTAGCAACCACAAGGCACCAAAAACTAGGAAGGCAAACATGCTTTCTGAATAAGCAGCTGCCATGAATATGTTAGCTGGAGTGAGGCAGAAGAGGATGGCTGACAGAAAAGCCCTCCTTTGGCACCGCAGGACTGCACAGCTGAGCTCATACAGAGTCCAAGATGCCACGACAGAGAACAGAGTATTGAGAAGGGCAGAAGAAAGAAGCAGACGGCTTCGGAGACAGAGAAAGCCTTGCAAAGGCCAGAAAATAACATTTGCTGCCACGTTTAGGCTCAGGGGAAAAAGGGGGAAGAAGGCACAGTTGTGCTCATACACATAACCATGCTCGGCTATGAACAAAAAGTGTTCTGCATCCCAATGGGAAAGGCCTCCCAGGAGCCATTCTAATAGCCAGTCACAGAACCCAGAATCAGACAGGCGGGGAGGAGAGAAGGCATCTGCAGCATGATCGGGAATCAGGAGATTGAAAAGGGCCTGGGGGAAAAAGAGCAGAAAATGGCAATTAAGCAAAGAAGGCCTGGAGAGATCTCTCTTACTCCACAGTTCTACCCAATATTCTTTTCAAACTGTTTAAGTGCAAAGATGTTCATAGATATAAAAAGGGATAAACAAATGTATATTGCACATACTGGAAAAGGACTGTTAATGCTTGCATTTTACACTTTCATAGGCAAACGAAGTCATACAGTCAGTCCTCGACTAACAACCATTTGTCTAGCAACCACAAAAATTACAACAGCACTGAAAAATGACTCATGACCAGTCCTTACACTTAAAATCATAGCAGTATCCCCACAGTCACATGATCAAAATTCAGGCACTTGGCAACTGGCATCTATGTTTGATGGTTGCAGCATCCCAGGTCACATGATCGCCATTTGTGACCTCTGCAGCTGGCTTCTTATAAGCAAAGTAAATGGGGGAAGCTGGATTCATTTAACAACTGCCTAATTCATTTAACAACCTCAGTGATTTGCTTAACAATCATGGGAAAAAGGTGGTAAAATCAAGCATGACTCACTTAATAACTACCTTGCTAAGCAATGGAAATTCTGATCCCAACTGTGGTCATAATATGTTAAGGACTACCTGTATTTGTATAGTATACTGATGGAGTGATTGTTAAAACTAGCTTTATAATGTTTTATGAAAATAAGAATGCTTATTCTTCACTTATCAATTTTCAGCTGAATCTGTTAATATTCACATTCCAGTATGAGCACTTCTACCATAAGCAGTAAATTTTGCTGTTTCAATGAATGAACTTCTTCTACACATTGCTGTTTATTTATTTATTTATTAAATGTATATGCCACCAAACTCAAAACGTTTCTCAGTGGCTTACAATAAAAACAAATAAAAACAAATTAAAGCCCTTTAAAAAAGGCATCTATATAATCAATCTGATTTTATGAACTTTTCTTTACGACCACCACAAGAATAGTTCATAAAATCAGGATGGTTATGTAGATGCCTTGACTTACAACCATCATGATTTATGATAGCAATTCCAGGCTCCATTATGGTTTTAAGTCAAGGACTACCTTTTTTATTAGCTTTTAATAGGATGTTTTTTCCTCGATTGGCCAATGTGGGATTTTAGGAAACTGAGTGCAATACTTTAGTTATGGCCCCTCTTAATTTATAACCTGTGATTCTCAATTTCTTTAAGCTGATTCTAAAGAACATCCTTATCTGTGGAGGACAAAATATTACAATAGTATTACTACTTATTATGTATTTATAATATTATAACAATTAATTTCTATGAATTATTTGGGGACTTGCCTGAAGCAAAAGTGTAATAATTCTGCAAAATGCTGCAAAATACACCACCTCCTGGCAATAGGTGTGTCTATAGTTCCTTAGTGGCATCCTGGCCTTGAAGTCCACCCACTGGATCACTGGAAACCTCCATGTAGGGAACCTCAAGTAAAAAACATGGAATTGATAAAGTCTCCTGGATAGGAGTTGAAATGTTTTCCGGTTACATCTAATAATAAAAGTCCAGTTGCCTTTTAAAGAAAGTTTGCATTTTTGCAATTTTGCTCCCAATCATGACCTGGATTAATGAGAATATAGATAGACACTCAGTCTGTATACATAGATACTCAGTAAAAAATGATGAAAACCTGAAACCAGAAAAGAAATTCAATGATACAAAGACTTGTATACAAAGATACATGGCTTGTTCCTGACAAGCTTACAAATTATGGTAGTGGGAATTTGTGTCTGGTATTTCATTTTCTGTGCTGGCGTGTTTTGTCTTTGTGTGAGGCAGGACTTCAGTGTTGCAGCTCTTGGACTGGTCATCCTGACTATTTGAGTTTGAAAAGCCTGATCTAGAGTTTCAGTTAGTATATTTCTTCAGGAAATTACATTTACAAAGTATTAAGAAAGCTCACTTTGTACCACAGATGCTAGAAAGGATTTCTCAGGAACTGATAATCATTGTTTTAAAAGAAAAAAAGAAAGAAAACCTTATGCAAAGCTAAGCCTGGCTAATGTGCTCCTTGTTTCTAGTCACTTTACTGATTTTAAGAATAAACCTCTCTTATCATCAAGAGCCAGTGAATTGCTAAGTGGAAAAAAAATCCTAAAAATGGAAATATTAAATTATTTTAATTTCCTGCACTTTAGACTTGCTACCACTAGAGGGAAGCAAATGCTCACTGTGTTCACAGCTCTCCACCTACATCAGCGTTTCTTAACCTTGGCAGCTTGGAGATTGTGCTGGCTTCATCTCCTAGAATTCCCCAGCCCCACCCACCTTGCTTGGGATTTCTGGGAATTAAAGTCCACACATCTTCAAGCTGCCAAGGTTGAGAAACACTGTGGTATACTGTGTGTATAAATACTGTATGCTACAGCACAAAATTGCTGGCTACAAGGGAAGCTTCTTGATTTATATAATCTCTGACTCCTACACATTCACATTATATTTGATTGGATTTTAGGCATCAGATAAAAACTGCTGTTTTTCTAGGTTTTGTGATTATACTGCTTTTAAATTCCATTACTTAAAATTTTGTGTTAATTTTTTATCTGCTGCCAAGAGTCTTCGGAAATCGGCGGCATAGAAATATGTGTAATAATATATAATTAATCTGTTACCTATGATGAAGATGAAAATATTGAAAATCAAGATTAAAATATTTAAAATAAGTAACAGCACAGGAGTGAATAAAACTAAACCACATTACTATCTTTCAAAATTCAAACCTTTTTCATGAAGTATTCTTTGCTTATCTTTGATATATATCACCTATTCAGAAATCAGTCTTAATGAAGTCAGTTACTTAATTTCTAGATGTGTCTAAATCAAGACTGAAATAGCTCAGAAAAATACTTGCATTCACTTTCTAAAGTCTGCAATTGTTTTTTTTTAATTATTTAAACAAATATTATTATCTTCCTCATAACATAAAAAGAACAGCTTTTGTTCCTGTATATTTTAATATGTCAGTGGCAACAAGGATGTTAGTTAAATGTAATCAAACTTGGTTGAATGAGCTATAACTATTTGGGTTCTCTTCTCTTTTCTTCTTAGCCATAAACATGGAATACAAATTGCGATAGCCAGATTTACACAATTCACTGACTAAACCAAAAAACCTCACTATGCATTAATTGTACGTATAAACCTAGCCCACATCAATGCTCTTGCAGGCCAAAATGTGGAATTTGTTTTGAGATGGGATTTTATTGGTTTAACTGCTTAGCAATCAGTGAAAATTCCAGTATCATTAAGGTTAGGGTATGCTCTGCTCACACCATTCTCTGTGTTACCTTATTTTTGTGTGGTTCTTGATGCTGTCTGAGCTTGGTTATTTTCTTGCAGATGTTTCATTACCTGAATAGATAATATTATCAAACCCAGAAGGGAGTGGAATCTGCAGGAAAAGAACCAAGCTCAGTACCAAGAACCCCACAGTTCAACTCTGAGCTAATATTCTCTTCCATTGGTATCTTATCTTTGAACCAAGAAGCAGGTCCACACAAGCAAATCCTTCTTCCTGCTTTAATTTCCCATATACATATCTTTGTTTTTCAAAAGAGATGGCATGTATTATGAGAATAATGGCTTATCTAGCTCTGCTGAAATTAAGGCAGAAGTTTTCCAACACGCCTTGCAAAGCTTCCTAAAATGGTGCCTAACACTGTACAGTATAAACTTCATTCACTTCATTTCCAAATTATGAGTTCTGCATTCTTTTACAGAAATGTGAAAACCTAAGAGAAGTTTATGTACAAAAACTGAACCTGGGAACAATATATCTATATTAAAACAGAAACAAAAATACCTCTAGAATTCACAGAGGAATGAATACACAGTCTCAGATGCCAAATAGTTAAGTCGCTTCCATGGATTTACCATTTTTCATCAACCATTTATTTTATCCCTCACTGAACATTGTCTTTATCCAAGCAAGGTTGACTTCAGGTTTAAATGCAAGTTTCTGTAAATAGAAAATGATAATAGTGAGACAAATACTATACTTAATGAGCTGTGTGTAGTCCATCGTAAAAACAAAGATTTTTGGCTCAGTTACCAAAAAAAGTGCTATTGCATATACCATAAAAACTGCTGTTGGATATACAAGCTTCTGTTCTATTTTAAGCATTCTCAATTTAAAAAAAAAGTTAGCAGATCTTGAGGAATGACCTATTATTTAAATGTACTGGATTCCAGATCCAATCCCTGTTACAACCTCCTGAAATCCATGTCTTCCAGATATGCTGAGTTCTTCTCCCACCTGACTCAGTAGGGCCACTAAAGAATTTAAGTTATAATTAATTCCATGAGCCGGAATATAAGTATCTGAGGACACCATACCGGGAAAGGCTGGGTTAAAGGGATGTTGGAGAAAAGAGTGCAAGCCACTTTTTCTGAGACTCTAAAGTATTAGATGAACCAAAGTTTTGATTTAAAGAATATCAGGAAAGAGTTTTTATTCTAAGACACCTTGTCGACCTATCTTACCAAAAATCTTTTCCAACTAGCAGTAATTCTCCAGGGCCTAAAAATGTGTTTTCTAACATATATTTTCAAAATGCAAATTATGCATTCTTCCACTAAATTTGTCCATCTTTTCCTCATCTATAGAAATTATTTAGTTCCACCTTTTTTCTAAGTAGCTCAGACATGCATGTATGTCTATGATGACCATATTTTCTTGGAAAAAATAAAGCACAAAGCTGAAAAATGGGAAAATCTGAAAGACACTTTTTCCTATAAAGAAAAGTTCATATTTATACATTTGCTTTGCAAAGGGAATTCAATAGCAAAACCAAGAAAAACTACAAAATTACATTCTGTTAAAAATATCTAAAATTAAACAGTATTATGTAATTCTGAATTATGTACAGTACTGAGAAAAGAGAATTATTTGTAGCTCAGGGTTGAACTATGGAGTCCTTGGTGCTCTCTGAGCTTGGTTGTTTTCCTGCAGACTTTTCATTACCAAAACTAGGTAACATCATCAGTATTAGGTGTATTACTGTAAAAAGACAAGTCAATTTCCATATTTTTCACCTAAATATGGAAGACAGTGTATTTAAATGGCATTACTTGTACGGTAAAACTTAATAACTAATAAAGGACAAAAGTGAGTTTTTGAAAAAATAAATCTAAAAGACAGCTGTCTGGAAAAAAAGAGCTGTAATATAATGTAAAACAAATGGTCACTTCATTCACATCCCATGTATCTCCATTAACCCAACAAGACCTATAATTCACAACCAAGGTAGATTGTTAAGCTCATTAGTTTTCAAAATACACACCCAACCAGCTACCTCATCATATTTTAACTCAGTATGTGATGAGCACCCAGCCTGTTATCATGAATGTCAAACTATCATGCAAACTCAAAAAAAAAAAAAATCAACCATGTGGCCTTAATTCGCTGAGCTGGTATTTAGGATTAGGTGGGCCATGAGGCTTCCTGGGTGACCGACTTCGAGCCCAACCCTCAGTCCAAGGGGGATCAAGGAATCCGCCCCGTCATAACGCCAGACCCCTGGGAAGAGTGCTTTTCCCTCCTGGAAAGGGAGGGGCGGGCGGGGCTGGGTCTATAGGTAAGAAGAAGGGAACCCATAGGATAGACTGTATCCAATAGGAGGAGCCCATGCAGAGAGGTGCTTCTGCCACCAGACCGTCCGGGGAAATGTAGGAGTCGGCCTGTCCCCTGCGGCCCGTCCCTGCAGAGGGGCGGCGCCCCCACCCCACGCCGGACTTTAACCGCCCAGCTCTCTCCCCTCAGACTCACAAACCCTATTCCTCCCTCTTCCGGATTTCCGGAACGACACGGGGCTCTT
The DNA here is from genome assembly GCA_032468055.1 of Acrochordus granulatus. Taxonomy (NCBI): domain Eukaryota; kingdom Metazoa; phylum Chordata; class Lepidosauria; order Squamata; family Acrochordidae; genus Acrochordus; species Acrochordus granulatus. The sequence goes on from JANHZU010001208.1 coordinate 64,964, forward strand.
GGTGCTTGCGCAGTAACGGAAAGCAGCCGCCCTTCCGGCGTTAAAACTCAGCATCATCGATAGAAGGAGAGAGAGGCCAGTTGAGTTGCACCATAGAGTTCTCCACTGGAGCTTATGTTGAACTTCCGGTTAGAACAAGGTTGATGTATCGTTCCGTTTTTTCAGAATTAGAGGAAAGGAGATGAAAACGTGTACCAGAATTAAACTGTTTTACTTTAGTGAGCTCAATTCCCGGTGACTGCATGGGCCTTAAAGCCGCCATAAAACTTTTTGAAGCTTCAGAAGCCAATGGCTTGGAGCTCATAAAGATTAAGTAGCCGTGGATCTTCCTCAGATGTATTTCCTCCGGGAAATTACCATGCAGAACGTATTGAGGCTGTTTGCGGGGTATTATGAGTAGAACACCGCAGCCGTTCAGGGAATGGGGATGTGAATCAAGAGACTCCATATTAGTTAAGGGCGTCAGGACCGACCTTGCGAAGGCCTTTCTGCTGTAGGGCAGGTATAGTTGTCACGGCAGGTTTCCTCCCGCAGATTTAAATATTGTATGGGAACTGTGAAGCAGACACACGTGGCTTTTTTCACTAAAAAATTCAATACACGAAAGGATTATTGGGTGAAAAGATAACGTAAGATCCACTTATCGTTTGTTGTTCAGTTGCGCAGTCGTGTCCGACTCTTCGCGACCCCATGGATTGCATTACGCCAGGCCCCCCTGTCTTGCACTGCCTCCCGGA
>JANHZU010001208.1:76089-87512 GCA_032468055.1 Acrochordus granulatus
AAGTGGAATACTATCTTGCTATATTACTTTCCTTTTAGCTTGTGGAGGCTGAGCAGTTTGTTGCTGGCTTGTTTGTTGGGTTTGTGCTGGAGGGAGCTGTTGCTGGGCTTGTCCTTGGCCTGTGCTATATGGTACATTGTATATTTCTCCTTCATGTCTTTTGGCTGGTGGACCATAGTTGCCATCCATTGTTCTCTTGTAGTTCTGAGGGGGGAAAATGAGAATGGACTATTCACCAGCAGCTGTCAGTTCTGTAGTAGCAACCATAGTATCTGTAAGACATTCTATGAATACTGTAGGTTTTTTTATTCCTTCTAGAAGATCATTCTAATGAAAAATGATTATGTGAAGTTATGATACTAGAAGCTTCAATCTAGAGTCTCTCTTTGGATTAAAACGATCAGTTATAATCTCACCGCAGTAAACTACTCCTCCCAAAAGGGCATCTGGTGAAAGCCTCTACGAAGAATGAAAAGGAGTGTCTGGACTGAAGTGTTGGGAGTAACAAGAAATAGATTCCAAAGAAACCATCCTTGGAAAAAAAGCCCCATCCTGTATATCCAATAAAAGTCTTTTTGGCTGAAGAGCTGAGAAAATGCTTTAAATATAAAAATGCAGAAAGGCTGCATTCAGGATAGCATCAAAATACTTTTGAGATTGCTATGGCTTTATGCATATATTGGGCTAGTAGAAAAAAAATATAAAATCTAGAACACAGTCTAAGAACTGGTTGTTAAGGTCTATGATTAAATTATGCTGCTTGTTTTCAAAACCTTTCCCACCAGGATACAGCACATTTAATCAGCTCAGACTCTTTGACAGTCTTGCCTTTATCTGTGCAGCTCCAGATAAGATAAATAATTTGTGGCAAAATAAGCATGTGCAGAATTATGTCAGAATAGGAAAAAGCAAAATCTCCATTGCAAACAGGAAAGAATCTTTCAAACAGAAGCTCTGGTATGAACTTTTCAGTCTTCCTAATAAGGCATTCTCAAGGGAAAGCCTTATGAATAACTGAATCGTGGTCATTAGTGTAACAGACCAAATTTTGTCATTGTAAATATTCTTGCATTCAAGTGACATGTAATTATATTTTAGATTTTTGATTCCAAATCAGTACAAATTTCCATTATATATACTGTTAGCACACAAAAAAGACTAAGGAGGCAAAGCTTCTTTAAGAGTGTCATTATTTTGTTTCCTGTCCACAACGTGAAACAAGAAAGCTTCAAATTAAGTCCTACAAATATTCCTCTGAGTCTTGATCTGAAAAATCCCACTCTTTGTGACACTAAGCCACAGCCTTTCTTGCAAACAGTATTGCCTTGCTCTTTACAACTGCTCATCAGGTTGTAACCATTAAGGCTCTCTTTCCAAACAAGTTTTGAAACTGTTGGGAGCTCACCTGCTGTTGTGACTGATATAGGGTAGTCTGTTGGCTAGGAAAAGGACTGCCAGAGGATGTACCTTGAGTAGAAAACTGATTGACATAGGAATCATGTCTATAAGAAAGAAAAAAAAACACCAAAGATTTTTTTTAACCCCCAGATGCAGCAAATTGTATGAAGTCCATCTATGAAGAGACAGTACTGGAACCTACCGCTGCTGTGGTTGTTGAGAATAGCGGCTTGGGGAATACATTCCTGAATCTGGAGTGGAAGGCAAGATATTGGGCTGGGGTGTTCCAGTTCCTAAGCTGGCTTCAGGTCCCATACCTGCTTCAGTTCTATAATAAGACAACATTGACACAAGAAATAATTTTGGCCCTCCTTAAAACCTCAAAGAGAGCACTGCTACTAGAAGTAAAATTTTATAGGCTATACAACTCTTATTTAGATCAGTTTTGCTGTTTGTGCAACTTTGGGTATCATTTAATAAGTTACTCAGATGCTGAATACATTAACTTCAACAGTCCCTTTTTAGACTCTACATTTAAACGTCTGGAGGAGTTTTCTCAGGAAATAGAGGAAAAATAGTATCTCATCCTTTACAGCCTCTAGTCATATTAATGACAGTTAAGAGCTTGGCTTGCTGGCTGGAAAGTCAGCCGCCCAAGTTCAAGACCTGGCGTTGCCGTGCAGCAGGGCAAGTGCCTGCTGTTCTGCCTTAGCTCCCGCCCACCTAGCGCGAGTAGATAGGTACCGCCCCTTCTGGTAGGAAGGTAACAGTGTCCATGCACCTTCAGTGTCTAGTCATGCTGGCCACATGACCACGGAAGCGCCCTGGGCTCTTTGGCTTGGAAACAGGGATGAGCACCGCACCCTAGAGTCGGTCATGACTGGCAGGGTCACCTTTACCTTTAACAATGTAATAGCTCAATCTTTCAAACCCTTATTTGCCTGTAACTCAGTAGTTTTACACCTGCAAGATTAATTCTCAGGTGTACGAACACTGGAAATTGAAAAGCTTTATTTTTGCTGATGATGAAGGGAATTAAAATGAATAAATGTACCCCAAAAAAGAACAGCTGCCCTACTAAGGAATATGTGGTACAACAAGGTAGAATCAAAGCATGTAGAGTAAATACTAACCTCACTCTTTCGTAATGGCTATAAGGATAATGTTGCCTCGGTCCCATAGCCATATTACTCATTCCTGGACCTGTAGCACGATTATAAGGATCTCCCATACCACTGTTGGGACCTTGCCCTGAGGACATAAAAGGATCACTTCCTAAAAGGAGAAAATGTAGAAGATCAGCCTACAAAATCCAAGATCAAAATGGAGGGTGAATAAATATGAAGTTTTACAAGGCAGAAAATTAGGGTATGGATAAATCCCAGGTGGTGTTTTTATTGTTTTAGGAGGCTCAGGCAGTTTTAATGGCTACGTGCTGGAGTAAAAAAACACTGTCACCTTTTCTCATACTGCCATATGGATCCTTATTTGGCTCATAGGACATGCGACCCATCATGTCGGAAGTATTCATGCTGGATTGGTACCCTGGATTTGGAGTCATGGAGTTTCTCTTCTGGAAAGTAGGGTCACTACCATCAGGAAAGGCATCTTGAAGGCCTACTGAGTTACTCCTGATCCAACAAAAGAACCATTTTAACTTAAAAGTTGAACACCACTGCAACCACTTCACAATTCCACAGTCTAGTAATCTATTACCAAGGCTATAGCAAGTTGCCAACAGTTGTTATATTTATCAGTACAATAATAGAAAGTGGCAGGGGATCACCTGATGCCTTGCAAAGGTGTCATTTGACTATGTGGTGTAGATGCAGGTGTTGGGGGCTTCAAGTCTCCTCCTTCAGCCATGGAGCTGCTAGTGGACTGAGGTGTCTGAGGACCTTGCATGGAGCCTGAACCGGCTGCAAGGATAGAAGAGAGGCATTAACATGGTAATTTGAAAGTGCAATGCAAAATCTCATCCAACATAATGGATACACAAATAGAGAAGAAAAAGAAGAAAAGATTACATGTCACACAAATCTATGCAGGTTTGTATACAGCATTTTGAATCTTAGACTATTTTGGTTTCAATTACATTTTAGACAATTAAGAGTGCAGGCATTCTGAATTTCAACCGGAAAATGCCCTGCTCAAAAATCCTATTGCATGTAATAAAGAGAAATCATTTTCTCAATTATATCCACAGATAGGGAAATACAACATTATGCTGGTCTGCAAAAAATAAGGAAGGGCAAGTTGATGGCTTGTAATACCTCATCAGTAGGGGTCACGCTCACTATTACTCTATAATTTCAAAATATAGTTCAAGTCACAAGAACTCACAATACCCCAAGCAAACCTACATGACAACAGACAAAAGAAACTGGGAGGGTTACCTAATTTTCAACTGAAAAGTGTCTGAAAAACTGGAATTCACGTGGACCATCTTAAAAAGATACTCTGACTTAGATATGCATGTTCCTAGCAGCTAGCAACAGCCAAACTCTCAATTAAGTTTTCCATTAGTTACCATTGTCAGCACTGATATTCCTCGCCTAGCTTGGCAAGTTGATGAGTCATTTCAGCTTTTCATTAAAATCCTCTAGAGGTCATGTGCAGGTCATGTTTGTTTATGCCCCACCTTCAGGGCACCCTCTCCCTTGGCTCTGCTGCTCCCTCCCAGTCTGGGGACCTCTCCTGAGAAGGCTGGGCGGCAAAGCCCAGCAGGGAGCTTCATTCATAACCCCCCCCACCCTCTCCCCATTCATTAGCCTTTCAGCTCCATTCCTTTCCCCTGGGAATCCAAGAAGCAAAGTCTCAGCTGCATTCTAATACACTGACATCAGCAGGAAGAGGTTTCAAGGCATTCCCTGTATCGCTGCCATTTGTTGTTCCTCCCCACCCCCTGCCATCCCTCCCAACTCACAAATTTACAAACTGCTGGAAGGGTGCCAGTTCCGTAGACTCCGAACTCAAGTCTAACAGGCTGTACTTCCCAAAGTGCATGGGGCTATTCATTCATAACCAAAGCCAACAAGGGGCAGAGGCGAATAGATCTCAGGCTATAACAGTCCAGGAGACCAGGTGTAACCTTCAAAACAGGACTGCTCTTCCACTTTAAAGAAGCCACTCTGGTATTGCAATAGAATTATAAAGCAAACCAAAGGATCTTTGCCATATGTGCATTAGAATAAAATGACGCTTCCCTCACATGGTCAGACTCCAGATACCCAAGTATTTTTCCCATAGAAGGACATTCTGCTGACATGCACTCCACTGAACAGAACAGCCCTATGCAATGATGAAGACATCCTTAGCCATGTGTATTAGGCTTTCAAAAGAAATTATGTGAACTAAAGCAGGATAGGACTTCATGAGAGAAAGATGCGCAAGAATCAGGAAACTTAGTACATAATGTTAAATGTTTAAGCAGGTAGAATTATCCTAAATAAGCAATGATAGCCCAAGTGTATCATATGGCAAGTACATGTACGATTGCTGGCACCCCCTAGTTGACACAACAGATGATGATAATTTTTGTTGCGTCCTTGGTGGTCTCTGAGCTTGGTTGTTTTCTTTACCTAGTTTTGGGAATTAAAGGTCTGCAATAAAACAAGCTCAGAGACCACCAAGGACCCAACAGTTCAACCCTGAGCTACAAATATTATTTGTTATAGGTAGAAGAAGTTTTGCCTGACAATCCAGATAGACAACAGCAAAACAAAGGTCACAATGCTGGCCTGGACTGACTCAGTCTTAATTTGGACTCTTCTGCTACCTTTTGAATATAGTAGTGTTTGGATTTTATGTCCAAATTATCATATCCAGAAACATTACAAGCATACAGTGTTGCTTAACTGCAAATCTTTAAAATATCTCCCTTCAATTTTCACCAAAAGAATCACCATTGAAATGAAGAAGCAGGGTGGGATGTAATGGGAAAGACATAACATGTTCTGGGCTATGGTAATAAAGCTACTAGATGTCTTCAGACTGGAACAAGAAAGGGTAACTTGCATCAATTGCAAAGTATCAAGTACCTAAGATCAGTCAGGAAGCAAGATGCTTTGCTCAACATGTTTTCTTCCTCCTTATTAATCTGTCCTTTCAAGCCTCCACTTGATCCATCCTTTCAATATTTAGCTTTCCAAATCCCACCTTATATCCTTATAGGGTAGAATTATTCCTCTACTTTCCTCTCTTCTTTCTCTATTATTAGGAACAGTTTGCTGGTCCATTGCTCAGGTAATTATTTCTCTTATAAAAATCCCTTTGTGATAAAAGTAGAACTACTATTCTGTTTGAGTTAACTTGGAAATATCCATTTCTTCCAAATCACTGTAATCTTTAAAAGAAGCAAGACTCCAACACAGAAAAAAATTCACACAATACAAACATTGCCCTTTACTTATTTGAAGACAATACATTGTATGCACGAAATAAATTATATGAGTTGAAATAATTTTTTATTCAAACTAGAGGCCCATGATGAATATCTACATTAAACTCATCACCCTAACACAGTAAATTATAAACTTTGAGTCTTAAAATAGAGGATGTCATATTCTGCACATATTACAATAAAGGTAATCCTTGATTTACAACCGTTCATTGAGTGACTGTTCAAAGTTACAGTGACACTGAAAAAAGTGACTTATAAACAGTCCTCATACTTACAACCACCTCAGCGAGTCCATGGTCACATGATCAAAATTTGGGTGCTTGGCACCAGCATGTACTTAACAATGGTTGCAGCATCACAGGTCACATGATCACCATTTTTTACTTTCCAGCTGGCTTCTGACAAGCAAAATCAATGAGGGAAGCTGGATTTGCTTAACTGTGTGATTCGCTTAACAAATGCAGTGATTCAGTTAATAACCACAGGAAGAAGGTCATAAAATTAAGTTTGGCTCACTTAACTCGAGAAAATCTGGTCTCACTTGTGGTTGTAAGTTAAGGACTATCTGCATGCCTGAAGCTTAACACAAAAGGAAAAAATCTGTTGGATAATAATTGCCACCTGCCTCTACGTTAGTGTACATTCCAACATGTCCTGTTTCCTACTTGAAAAGAGATAGTTTGGCTACAGCAAAGAGAAAATTCTTTAAGTCCTAAAAACTAAAACCATGACAATAACTGCATAGAGGAAGAGATTTTATATAATTAGCTTGAAAACATTCCAATGGAAATTAGGATCCTCTGAGGATCTACAATTTATTCGCAGAGGCTGCAGTCTATGGGAAACCTATCTGTTGTACTGCAAGGCAGAATACTCAGTGGGCTGTAGAAAGCAACCTGACTTACCTGGAGATGGAGGCTGTATTTTGGTCTGTGATTTCTTGGAATCAGTTGCAAAGATGTCTGGGGGAGGGTCTTCACCTCGTTCAATCTTGCACTCAAAAGCATAGAGACACTGGATATACTGCTTCTTCAGAGAGCTAGCTGCACTGCTAGAGGTGCCCACATTCAAATTGGTAGCTAACTCCCGCCATTTTTTGTTCTTGTTGACCTGCATAAAACCAGAAGTGCCAACTGATTTTATTTTCCTTGAATCCAAATCTCACATCCCCTTCCTAAAGTATACAATAACAGCAATAACATTAGCTTCTCAAAATTAGGTGTGAGAAGACAATAAAACATTTTTTTGTGGGGAAGACAACACCCTCTGGTAGTTTAGCTTATCAATGGATTATAAGTAAATAATTAGCAATTTAACTACAATTTGTTGTGATGAAGGGGAAAGTCACTTCTTTATATATTTCTTTTCTTTTTACTTATTTTTGTTTTCTATTTTTATTTTTTTCTATGCCTTTTATTTTTTATTCTTTTCTTTTTAATTTGTAAGGTGGCATCTTTTTAAATGGGCAAAGAGACTAAAGTTCAGTCCTTTTTAAAACTGCTGTCTATGCCATTGTGCTTTACTCACCTGAGTCAGTCCTCCAATTTCCTTGACAGAAATATACAGTCGATACAGGTCTAGAGGTTTCCTTCCAACTGCTGGAAGATTGGTCATTCCCATTGCTTTTTCTTCCGCAAAGGCTAAGTAACGATCTACCCACATCTTTCTCTCTGGCTCACCACCCAGCTCATACAATTTAGTAATTTTTTCATTTGTAGTGGTGGAGGAACTGGATTTCTAGGGAGAAAAAGAGGAAGAAGACAATTAGAAAACGAGACAAGAGTTTAAGACACAATAAGAGGAAAGCTAGATCTTCAGAGATCATCTCATAAAGCAGAAAAAGCAGGAGTATCCCATATTCCAGAACATTTAAAAAATTATACCTTACACCTGTTGCACTTAACTAGCACAATGAAAAGTGGCACAAGTATAAAAAGAAAAAAATAATGAAACTGAGGTGTTACAAAGGTTCAGAGCAACAAATAATCATGTTATTGAAGTCTGATAGAACAACTGAAGCAGAACAAGAAAGAATCCTGTCTTTCACTGGAAGAAATTCCACAATCAAGATTCTGCTACCGAAAAGGACCTGCTTCAGACATCTTTACTGTGAGCCTCCGAGAGTAGCTTTTAAGTTTGGCGGCATACAAATTTGACAAACAAACAGGCAGTCCCCGGTTTATGAACGATATCCATTTCTAAGTCTGTCTTTAAGCTGAATTTGTAGATAAGTCATAATTGTTATTTAGCATCAGATCAACACTGTGTTAATAGTAATGTGATCTGGCTTAAAATGACAGATGGCATTCTCCTTCCTCAAACTGACAAACCACTAAAGTCGTGCAATGTTTTCATGAAAATCACAATATTTTCATGAGCATCACAATGTTTTCATGAGCCTTTGTTTGTTATTGAGAATTTAACACAATTTTTAATATAATAGGCTTTATGACAGTCGTAAATTTGAGTTATTTGTACATTATTACATTTACTCTGAAGAAGAAATAACCAGATTTCCCAATCTCAAGTTGGTTAGAGCTTGATAGATCAAAAACAACATATGAATAAACTATGCCTGGAAGTATTTTTTCTTCGTTATTGTAATACTGCATTATCTGAAATGCACTCAAGATTATTATGAAAAATTAAAATAACCTTTTCATTATTTAATGTTTTCCTTAAAAAAGCCAATTCTACCAAAGTAATGTAACTCTGATAAAATCCCAGGGATGATTATTGTAAATACTTTAAAAAGTCACTGAATTTAAGAAATGGTGACCAGAACTTGTTGGAATTATCATATTTATATTTAAAAAAATAATCTAAGAGTTTCCCTATACACAGCTCTAGAGTATTTTGAGATATACAACCTTACACCATCAGGGATTGAGCAGTCTAAAGATTGTCACTTGCTTGGCCAGACACTCTTTTGAGAAAGGTTGTGGCTGAGAAACTAACTCTAGCTACACATACCTGCCTAATACAATGACCATGTTTTATGCATCAGGGAAGATTTTCCACATTCCCCAATTCGTTTTGGGTAACTAATGATTCTATGTTTATACCAACTGGCTTGTTTTTCCAGGTTTTATTGAGGCTTTTCTATTGAGTGTGTGGAGTTGTTTTCTGCTTTGTTTGTTGACTATTCAAAATGTTCTCCGTTTTCTTTTGTTATGCCAGCAGCTGGTGATACCCTTTTTATCAACCAGTTTATTTTTTTGATTTGCTTATGTACACTGTATCTTGAGAAACTATAAGAATTTGAATATCATGGGAGGAACAATTTGGAAGGCCATGGAAAATCATTTTTTTAGAATTTAAATACAATACCATTTGTATAAATGAGCATTTAAAATAAACCTAGAAACAAATCTAGACAATCAATTCCACAGGATATATCTGAGAAACATGATTTTGAAAATAAAGCCAGTTTCAAAATATAACACAGGTCTGCAACATTTATACACTGAGGAGCACACTGGGAATTTTGACAGCATGGTATGGGCACTCTCACAACATGGCTGCCATTGGAGGGGGAACTTTATGCACTCACAAAATGGATGCCATAGTAGAAAAGGACATAGCATTCTTTTCCCCAAAGGAAACTTGTAAAGGTATTCCATTCTACTTAAAGGAATAGAATAGAGTCCCAGAGAATACTTCCTATTATCCACTTTTATCTTTTTCTGGGCACACTTCAAAAAAATAAAAGAATAAAAAATAAAAGGATTATAGCTCTCTAACATTTTTAGTCTCTAAAATCAACTGGGGGGGTCTATATTTTTTGAAATTAACATTTAATGCTAGAAGTTTAGTTTTTTTAAATGCCAACTTCCCATTTAATTTTAATTAACAGTATTTACCTTAAACTTCTGCAATTTGTATTTTATTTATTTATTATTTATATTTTATTTATTAATTAAATTTGCATGCCGCCGACTCTACATTTTACATTTAATCTTGAATTGGGCTGTTTTCATTAACTAATTATTTTGTTCAAATCTTACACAATCTCAGTTATTGCTGAAACAGTTTTCTACTCTTATCAATATTATGGCCAATTTGTCATTCATGTAAAGAAACTGAGTTGTTAATTTCATAGATAAGCTGTACTGATATCCTGAAAAGCGTCCCACAGAAATTAGAAAACCTCAAAAGCCATTTTCTTGCCTTTACAAAAACTAGAGTAGGATTGTTAGGACACATTCAAGAGGAATGTGTAACATCAAGAAAATGTATGATTGTCAGGTCAGAAGATTCAGTCCCATTCATACTATATGGATGTGCTACAACTTACAATGGGAGCAAAAGCTCCATAAAACAATCAAAGCATCTCTTTCCAGGCTTCTACAGATAGATTTTTAAAGCCAGGTTGTGAATCAGCTATGGGATTATATGTTTCTCCCCTCTAGAAACCCAATCCCTATCTCTTGCCTTTAATAACAAAGGCAAATCAGGACTATGAGCTTTGAAATTCCTCTTCTATAATCCTGCTAAAAACAAATTAAGTATAATTAACAAAACTGGTACTAAAACAGGCACTATAAATGGGATTTTTGAAACAAACAAAAAAATACTCAATTCATTAATCAAGCTTTAAGTTCCAAATTGTCCAGCAATATTTTAAGTAAAGCTCAATCATTACATATCAAGATATCCTGATCACGAGCTTCTTTGAATTCTCAAATTGGAAATAGCTATTTTATGCACCCTTAAAAAACTAAATTGGCTCACTGAGATACAAAGTAGAACATGTTAAGAAACTGACAGTCACTTCTATTTAAAAACATTAGATTTTTTACCTTTGACTTGGATTCAGCTTTTGGTGTTCCATCTGCTTTATTGTTCATTTTTGCTGCAGGAGTTAATTTAACATCTCCAAGTCCCATCATTTCAGGACTTGCAGCCATCCCTAAAAAGAATCAAGACATCAACAGAAGCATGTTAATTAGTGGACCATTGCAAAATCCAGAACACTTGAGAAGTGACTCGGTAAAATGCCTTACCTGCGGAATTGTTGGCCATATTCCCACCCATCTGATATGGTGGACCCTGGGGATTCAGCATTCCAGCCATGCTATTAATTCCTTGGCCATATGGAGGACCAGTTCCCATCATTCCTCCTTGGTTAATGTGAGGGTAACCAGATGGCCTAAAAGCAACATGACTTGATTATGTACTATTCCAAACAACGTTCTTTTATTAATTCACATTGGAGGGGAGAAATGAATCCCTATAGAGCTTGATAGTAATTGATAGAAAATCTTAACTGTTATCTTCCATGCTAAACATCTCCAGGAAGGAAAGACATTATGTACAAGGAGTCATTGGGAAGATTTGGAACTCTTAACTCTCTTAACTTTTGAATTCATGATACATTTATTGTACAAATTCTGATGAACCCACAGACAGGGTCTGGATTCATCTGCCTTACTTCAGTGCCAATATCTAGAACTACTATTCTTTAGTTAAGTGAAACTGCTGAAGGCAAATATGACATGCACACCATCAAATTTCTGCAGTTCTCAGTTCTGAAAATGCAATATCAGTGGTGCCTCACAAGACGAGATTAATCCGTTCCGGAAGAACGCTCTTAGCGCGAAATTCTCATAAAGCGAAACGC
>JANHZU010001208.1:87612-106550 GCA_032468055.1 Acrochordus granulatus
GATCAGGAACGTAGGCAGAACACACGCACACGCGCTGCCTCCAGTATGGCAATGGAGTAAACCGCGCGAGGGGCGAGGGGCAAGAGGCAGAACACACGCACACGCGCTGCTTCCAGTATGGCAATGGAGTAAACCGCACAAGGGGCGAGAGGCAAGAGGCAGAACACACGCACACACGCTGCTTCCAATATGGCAATGGAGTAAACCGCGTGAGGGGCGAGAGGCAAGAGGCAGAACACACGCACACACGCTGCTTCTGGTATGGCAATGGAGTAAAGAGTCAGCAGAACTCTCGCGCGGAGTTGCCTGAACGGGAAATACAGAGCGTGCTTACTGATGACGCACAAGGTTTGGCACAAAGTTTCCTCTGTGAGTCGCGGCTCTTCTAGCGGAATATTTTTTTATTAAAATTTTTGCTCGTCCTGCGAGTTTCTCGCCCTGTGGGTTACTCGTCTTATGAGGCACCACTGTACTTGATTCTATCCTCTCATATCCAAATTTTGTTTTTAAAATAGAGTAGCTAACGTACCTTATCCTGACTTAATTATATATAGCATTATAAATTCAAGAAACATTGCTTTAAAAGAGATGATTGCTTTTGGTGTTCCATCTGCTTTATTGTTTAAGACCATTTAACCCTATTTCTTGCACCCTTACCTATTCTGGATTGAATTGACAGCAGCAGCATGCATAGCAGCAGCAGCAGCTTCTTGTGCTTTTCTACCACCTGGTGGAGGACACATCCCAGTTCCTACTTGAGGAGGCATCGTGGCCATGTTGGGTCCATAAGGTCTATTGCCCATGGCAGCGTGGCTCAGTCCTCTCCCTGGTGGAAGCCCAGGGTAGGGTGGTATACCAGTCTGACCATGGATCTGATTCCCTGCTCCCATTGGGTTCATGCTTCCTCCCATTCCTGGGCTGGGGTAATTTGCGTTTGGCATTGCATTGTAGTTTGGCTGCCTGGGATATCCACCTAGGGAGAAAAATAAAGTGTTGAGTAATAAGCTGGTAAATCTGTTAGCTTTGCCTGTGTGTTAAAGACAGACACATATAGAGGGGGAATATTGTGGTACTCCAAAAATAATTTTCAGATTATTGACTGTAATTCACATCAGCTCTCTCGGAAAAGGGATCACCAAATTACAAAGCATTTTTCTGCATATCATTTCAACAAAGATCTCTGGAATGCACTCTGAGACCACTGTCAATAACTGAAATAAAATAAGATCCAACAGTTCAGATGACTACAACAACCATACTGAAATTAACAATACTGATCAGGTAAATGGTATTCCTTATGTTCACCATAGTGCTATGCTGTATTTTTAACTAAGGGTTTGCTAAAGAAATCACATTACTATCCACAATGTAGGAATGACTGAAGATGACAGAATTAGCAGAAATGGCAAACAGGACTTGTTTGATCAAAGAAAGGACAATAACTACCCTTATTAATGACTGAAACCCCTTATGTACGTTTTACTTTTTGTATTTTTTTTTTCTTGGAAAAAAAAAAGATCAGCCATAGAGAAAAGGAATAGAGTGCACAAGCGGGCAGTTTTCCACTATTTGAACAATTACTAGTTTTGTTCCTATCACTGGTAGAGATACGAGTGTGTAGCCTGCCGAAAGAAATGTAGCCCTCAAAAAGAAAAATCTTTGCACAAAATCATAATGCTTGAGTTGTTACCACATAAAGCCAAAATGAGGCAGTAACCAAAAGCCATGAAGATGATCAAACAGCACTATAGAAGGCAATATCTCACTAAACTGTTCTGAGGTAGTGAAAATGTTCAAAATGATACTGTTGCACACATTTTGTGATTAGGCCAAGGCACTGCAAATTTCAGTCTCCAATGATACAGACAAAGGACACACAGTATACTTAGATTTAGCAAGCAATTCATTTCATCTTTGAGTAAGATAGTAAACAGGCAGCTTTCATGACAACCAACAAGAACTTGCATGTTCATTGAGATCAGAAGCTTCCGTTTTAGATTCAGCATACTGAATGTGGTTAACCTACTCTTGTTAAATCCTTGTTTGAAATAGGTTTTCAACAAACTTAGTAAAGAATGCCCATCAAATTAAAACAATATGTTCAATTGTGTGAATTTTTCTGAATTCCTCAGTGTTGTACTACAAGAGTAGGGAGAAAGCAATGGTGAGACACCAGAGGATTGCTGCAGCTCGTCCTCCTAACATTTAAACTAATATTTCTCAGCCTTAGCAACTTTACGACATGTGGACTTCAACTCCCAGAGTTTTCTAGCTAGCATGCTGGCTGGGGAATTCTGGGAGTTAAAGTCCACACATTTTAAAATTGCTAAAATCACTGCAGTAAATAATGGCTTAATTATATACCAATAATTTATAATTGTTTTATTTCAGTAACAGTTCCAAAACATGTTCACTGTCACCATGTTTTGTAAGAGAGCACATTCTCACCTTGGGGCCCATATTGAGCCCCCTGAGGCCCATAGGCACCCATAGAATTTTGTTGGTACGGTCCCATTCCAGTGTGCATCTGTCCTCCAGAAGACTGACGTGGAGATAAGGCAGATCCAGGCTGAGGAGAATTATACTGGGGCATTTGTGGATTCCTCTGTATATAACCTAGGGAAGTAATAAAATAAGTTCTATAATTACAAAAACAGAGGATTATGTAATGGGAATATGTATTAATGCACAGACATACAAAGGCACACATTCCTACAAACTCAGGAAATCTGAAATTCTATTTCAGTGGCATTCAGGAGGCATGGTGGTGCAGCGGCCTTAATGACGCCAGCTGTATTGACCAGAAATGGCCAACACTCCAGCCCTTTAAGCCAAGCACCACATGATGGGGTGAGCTCCCATCAATTGCCTTCAGCTCCTGCCCACCCAGCAGTTTGAAAGTATATAAAAATGCAAGTAGATAAACAGGTACCACTTCGGTGGGAAAAGCTGGCCAGCAGCAAGGGGAGCAGGAAGTCAGCACTGGACATGCCTGAGCTCAAGGGCGAAACAGGATCAGTGGAGGAAGTCCCCGGCAGCAAATAAATGTGTAACTTAAATTTAAAGAATTAAATTCTGGGTACAACTTTCATAGCAGTGGCTATGAATAAATAAAATTATAAGTTCCTATGTGGCAATATCTTACTCTTTGAAAATAGCAGCGTGGCACCAAGTTGCTGCTATTAGATAGCATTCCCTTATTAACTCTGCCTTACTTTGGAGAGGAAGCAAATTCCTTGACTGCTTCCTGTTGTTGGAGAAATTACTTGGTTGGAATTCAGTATAAAAGGAGCATTGGCCAGAAAGCATTAACACTTCCAAGCAAAATAGTCCAGTGTGGTACAGGCTTCTGAGTATTTTAATCACAATCATACACACACATCCTGAAAAGTCATAGAAAATGGCAAAATGTACTTGCAAACACACCTCTATCTGGGGCTATGGTTGACTGATTTATGGAGGAATGCAAGAGACTATCTGATTGGCCACTTGGTGGTCGAGGTGGCATTTGGTTGCCTAAGACAAAAGGGAGAGAGAGAACTTAAGTTAGACCAATGTTCCTCTACTTTGGCAAGTTTTAGTTGAGTGGATTTCAACTCCCAGAATTCCTCAGTCAGCATAGTTGGTTGGGGAGTTCTGGGAGTTGAAGTTAATCTTGGCAGTATTGAGAAACACTGAGTTAGAGATAACTACATTCCATGCAATGGAGAATTCTATGCTCTGTCATCTTCCACAAAAGGAGCAGAAATAGATGCAAGCCTACAAACATATATTAGAGTGAGTAAGACATTGCATCTTAATATCAAAGAAATTTGGGACTTGATTTCAACTCTATTTACTGTCAATGGAAGACATTGTATCTTTAGTTAATATCAAAGTAATCTGGGACTTGATTTCAACTCTATTTACTGTCAAAGACAATAACACATACACTAACAAAAAATCTGAACAAGAAGGCAACATGGGTACTATACTTAGCAGTATAGGCTGTAATATTATGCAACGGATGGGCAACAATGGTGATTTAAGAAACTTCTGCAACCCCTGTGGAAAGTAGAATTTGCAAATGGAGCCTTGATCCAAAGTCTTCTCATTTCTATGATGTCCCTCTAAACACTGTTCTACAAAACAATCCAAGTAGCTTTTACTTCTCAAGTTTGCTTCTCAAAAGGAGCGCATGTTACCAGACATGCTTTACCTGGTACTGCAGCAGGAGAAAGAGGACCAGAGCGTGACTGAGCAACACTAGCAGGCGACCCAACGGGTGATGGGGATGGTCCTCGAATGCCTGGCAAGTGAGGAGAGGTATGTGGAGAGAAAGGAGACTGAGCTGGGTTACTCTGCTCTCCTTGACTGCTGGAAATCCCTGATGTGCTTACGCCAGGACTCAGTGCTCCTTCTGTACCCATAGGCAAATCGTCTATTGAACCAGAGAGATCCTGCAGAGATACATAGGGAGGTATAAACAGATCACAACAAAAAAAAAAGACTGATATGTATGGCAGTTGTTTAATAAAGAATTTAAATAGCCTTCTTTTTTGGGCAGACAAATATTAATATTTCCAGGTAAAAGTCATTATTTTCTGCAAGCCACTTTTATGAGAACTCCAAAAACTGTAAAATGCCACATATTAAGAGTTTTGTAAATAGTTAAGTGACTGGTTAAAAAAAAAAATCCTTTCCCCCGCTTCCCATTTGCCAAATTTTGTTAAGAGAATATAAAAGTTTTCTATTATTTTTATCCTTTAAAGGAACTATTCCTCTAAAACTACTTTAAAAATGTTACCGCCATTTATAGATGGAATTTTCAACCATTTCATTACATTCATTTGTAGCTAATACAGCTATTTTGCTAGAGCTGGAGGGGCTTGGATTTGGTTTGGCCCCTTCACATTTAGAGCCCTTTTAAGTTCTAGACCTGCCTTTGGTGAAGCTCTTTGGTGTTAGGTATAGCATCCATCAGGTCCAGACAGAATTTTGTTCCTTTCAAATAATATTGAAATGGCTCCTCTTTGAGAGTCTGTATTGAACAGACATGGATTTTGGGGGATTGGTAGGCTTCCTCTTCCCTTTCAAAGACCACCACAATGTAAGGGGTTCTTGGCTGTTCCTCCTAAGACAGTGTGAAAGTTTCCACGTCACTCGGAATAAGCTGAGCTGAAGCTGCTATGTGTAGTTTTGCTACTCACAAAAGAGCCACTGGGATGAAACAGAGATTTTCTAATCTGACCAATTTACTACATATTCACTATTACCTTGCTCTGAATACATGAGTTTTTATTAAAACAAAATGAGTTACAAAATAAAAGTACAATGAAGGCCTGATTTAACTAAACCCTGTTTAGTAATTGTAAGCACAACGGGTCCAATTTCTGTCCTGAAATCCCCTTTGCCATCCTCTGAAATGACAGGTCCACTATAAGAGAAATAGACTAATAAAGCAACTGTGTTTTACCTCAGCTTTATCACATTTGCAGTAATTTATATCATTTGTATAATGCGATCATTACGCAGCAACATAAATATCCATAATGAGATGCTTTTGTATTTAATGGACACTCAGGAATAAATGGCACTCTATCTCCCAGATGATCCATTAACAGAGTTCTAGGTGATCAGAAGCAACAATCCAATTCCAACACTTCTATTTCCTGTCAAGTTAGATTCTGGAGATATTGGAACTAGGTAAAATTATTGCAAATTTTGAAAAAAAAAATTGAAATATTTGTTCTGGCCCATTCTGAAGATATCCTTATCCTTTACCTAAGAGATATTGGTGAAATTATTTTGGAAAGAAAACTGCAAGTTAGCAAGTCTAATAAAAAAAAAAACGAGTGGAAATACCAAGAAATCCCACTTGAGCTGAATTTATTCAAGAAAGGTTTGAGCAGCAAAAAAGAAAGAGCTAAAACATTTCTAATCACATTCAGTTGATCCTAAAAGAACATTTACTCATTACAAAAGTAATAGAGCTTTTTCTATAAACCAGCATCACAAAGTTGAATCTAGTACAAGATCTCAAAGAAAAATGTTCTTCTCTGGAAAGAAACTCAAATCACATAGGTTTCCTTTCAGACAGCAGCTATCTTCCTGTAATTGTATTCATCATCTCATCACTAAAACAATGACCATGTGACTCAAGAAGACCTACATCAGATGAGTTAAACTGGACAACATTTACCATTGTTCACTAATGCATCCCCTGGCAGGCCCTTATCATCTATATCTCCAATAAAATTGCAAAAGGAAAAAATCTATTAAAATATTGTTTCTTAAATCTCATCTTCCAAAATTTGGATAAAATGTGATTTATAACAATCATCAATAAAATAATTCCCTACTGTAAAAACATGGGATTACTAAAAGATATAAATAGTATTTACTTTTCCATAAACAACTATATCAATGATGTTTAGAAGTATAATTTGTTGTTGAAACAGTCCAACACATTATTTTACTATAACCTCTGTAGGGTTACTCGTAATTCCTATATTCTGCCTCTTTTACATTGGTATCTTCGGTAATAGATAATACTGTACTTCAATATCCATTATTTAATTGTAAATCATTTATAACTGAGATCAAAGCAAAATACCGTATTGCATCAATTATTGAAAGAGCTCACATACTGTAACATACTTCTTAAATCAACTATTAAAACTATCTGTATTACTCTGTATTTTTTTAGTTTTCAGTTATACTTTCTACCTTTGACCTTTGGCTGTAAGAAAGATTCATCCATAACCTGTAAGTGTATTTATGAAAATATTAAGGACAGCGAATTTTTTAAAAGCTATTTATTACAGCACATATATATAAAATCCAAAAAGCACACAGTATTTTAAGTCCTTCAAAATTTTTCAAATTCAAAAGTATAATCCAGATGGAATAAGCTGGTGGGCAGTATAACTATCTCTTTAAAGAGCATCCTTGAACTGCTCAGCCTAAGCTCTAAGAAAGCTCTTCTCCCTCTTCCTTTGAATATAGCTAGTAAAGCAAGAAAAAACAGGAGGTAAAAATCAACAGCAGTAACTCTGCCAGCATGAAGGAACGTCTTGGTCTGGATAATTTCCCCACGTGTTTCCAATGTGTTTTTTATGCCTTTTATTGCTCATCTGCCATGCAGATCAAAAATGTTGGAGGCATTCCAACTATTTCACACAGAAATCTCACACTCCAGGCTGGCTGCAACCCCAAAGCCTTCATTTCTTCACTTGAAATACTGCCCAGTGTTATTTTGGGATGTGACCCGATAGCGGAAGCCCACAGGGACTCTGAAACTATAACTGTTCCAGCTGCGATTGGTTGCCCAATTCAACCTTATTGCCAGCAGGAGTTTGTTCTTGCTGCTTGTAAAAAAATCAGTCACTAGGTTCACCTTTTTCATACCAAAACAAAACCATGCTTGAAATTAAAAAGGCTGCAAAAGGGGGGAGAGACTGCTTCCAAAATAAAACTGAAATTCCTGATACAGTTAAAGTGAGACAGTGTAAGAGTTTTAAAAAACATTATAAGGACTGCATGCACGTCTGTTTGAAATCCAAATACTGGAAACTAGAACTAAAAATATTTAATTATTTTGCTCATGATTTATGAGGATTTTGGCTGATATGGTTTCATATTGCCTAACAGTACAAATGGATCATCACAGATATATTCAATTATTTTCAACTTTGTATGAAAGGACCACATATGTAGTTCTTCCTATTGTGGTACAGACATTTTTTTTCCTACATGCTTAAAAATTTCACAAAAAGTTTGTCCTCTTATATGAGATATTGTTTCCCAGCTAACACTTTGATAGATAAGGATTTCTGTCATTTATTTTTTTTAAATAAAGAAATATGTTTATCCAGAGGATTCTGTGGTAGGTTACAATCTATAAAAGGAAAACAATACTTTTGGTCAAGATATTTAAATTTGAAAGAGATGCAATTATGCTAGTATTCTACAAGTGGGAGTCCAGGCTTGAAAGAAGATATGATCCAAAGTAATGAAGCAAAGAAGAAAAAGGAAGTCCGATAGAAACTTAGGAGAGAGAAGAGTAGAGATGATAGTTGTATACAGTCAGAATTACAAAAGGAAATAATTCCATATGAATTTAAAATAGCTTATTCAACACTGTTTTAAGACTGGTACAATTAAGATAACCCACCAAAGAAACTTGTAGAGAAACTAAATAATGTACAATATTTAACTATAAGTAGTTGTCAAGCATACAGAAAGGTGTTAGGGACAGATTTTTAGTGACAGAGAAACCATGAATCATCAAACATTTAAGATTTGTACCAATTCAAAATTATTGTATCAGTTTTAAAATGTTTTAAGTCAATATTTTTCTACAGATCCTTGAGAACGAATACGTCTGTGCTGCTTCACCAAGACAAGGATTCAAAAGGTCAGTTATAAAATTCAAGTGTCAAAAATATAATAAAACTCATTGAAATAAAAGTTAATCCTACATGCAGAAATAATCTACTTATAATTATGAATCTCCTCCCTAAGCTTCTAAACTGTGTACAAGCTTCCAATGTAGTCATTTGCCATAATTTCCATGGATGTATTTCACATTCTTTGGCTACCATATGTCTGCCTCATAATCTTAAACATATAGAAGATAAATGGTAACAGCAATTGCTTGCTCCAATTCCGAGTTCTGAATGTGGCTTGATGCTATTCAACCTACCAAATGCTTTGGCTTCATGGGATCAAACCATAATCTCCTATGGTTATGGTTATAATCTCTAATTATGCTCCCTTCCCCCAAGTGCAAAAAGCATGAAAAAGAAGTGAAGCTACTGGGGTACCTTTGCTAAGAAAACAGCTGCTAAGTAATACCCTTCCAATTGCTTTCTTGAAAGGGTGACCAGAGTTTCTAATCTGATTACCAAAATCACCATACAATGTAAACTTCTGGCTATAAAGAAATACATAAAGAGAAAACACAGCAGCAGCATCCCCGACTTCACAAGTTCCTTTGCGCATACACTTTCCTCAACTTTCCTAGCTCAGCATTCAGTTCTATCTTCTGCAAGACAATCTTGTATAAGTAAGCAATTATATTCCACAGCAACCAAAGGCACATTCAAAATATCAAATCTTGGTATGTGTTCTCCTAAATATTCTTCAGCTATTAATTTCAAACGGCAAAATCATTACCTTTCCTTAAGTACCAGAGGAAGATTTCTTAATTTTGAATTCAGGTGGGAACAGAATAATGTAAAACTAAATAGTTTAATTTGCTAGTATTTAAATTTCATAATCCCACTTACAGTAAATGATGAGGTTACCTAACCTA
This sequence comes from Acrochordus granulatus, assembly GCA_032468055.1. NCBI lineage: Eukaryota > Metazoa > Chordata > Lepidosauria > Squamata > Acrochordidae > Acrochordus > Acrochordus granulatus. The sequence goes on from JANHZU010001208.1 coordinate 96,911, forward strand.
CTGTACTGGATAAGAAATTTTGATTCCTGACCATAGTTTATACAAAATAAAGCAAAAATTTTCCCATTTTTATTCAGGAAGGTTACACTGTGAGAATAAGACTTTAAAGGAAAATTAGTATCTGTTCCAGCAAGTGACTATTCAGTCTTGTGCTAAAATTAATGTTGATTAATGTTCAATAAACTAATTGAATTAAATTATCACTTTTTTGGCCATATCTCAAACACCATTAATTGAAAAAATGAGGAACACATATTAGATTACTTTAAGATTTTGAAGCCCACCTTCATCTATTCATCTCAAGAACTGTTATTAAAATTTCCAATTTAGAATAAGTGACTCTCTTAAAATGTTGGTTCTGGAGTTAACCAAATTATATTTAATGTATTTATATTCCACTCTAGTGTATGCTAGCTCTCAGGAAAAAAATTTTCATCCATTTTAAGACCAATACATCCTACCCTTGAGAGAACACTCTTCTAAATTAAAGGATCCGTGTTATTGTCTGCAGATCATCACCCTCTTCACCTCATGAAAAGGAGAGACTGTCCAAAAGATTTTGCTAGGATCCAACTAGTAGGCCGATTATTTCTAAGTGGAGAAATATATGTATTTAAGCACCAACCCATCCACAGCTACAGCATTTAATAAACCAGCATCTGAATTGTGCCTGGAAAACTACTGACAGCCAGTGCAGCAGCACAGTATCAGTGTTACGCAATTACAGCAACCTTGATTTGCCAACACAAGAGCAGCTACATTTTCAACCAACTGCCGTTTCTAAGTGGTCTTCAACAGTAGTCCTATGTAGAGAAGATTGCAGTAAACTAACAGGGTGGTGGCAAGTGTATGAGTCACTGTTGCCAGAGCCATACTTATGAGAATAATACGCAGACTTTACTACATTTACAGACTTAAAAATTAGTATGGGGATCCTACCCTAATGGCAAACTGCTTATTTTAGTCTATGCAATGATCTCCCTCAAATGATTTGATTACGTCTTACCTTTATATTTCAAGTTTTACAACAAAACTGTTTGTGTACTTACATAAATGTGTAAACAAACAAACAAACACAAATATCACATTTTTGGTTCCGCTGAACTCGGTTCCATCCCAAGTTATGTTGATCAGTTTGAAGAAAAGTGTTTTTTAGTGTATATATAGTTTCTGGACATTAAAAAAAAATCCTAGGATCATGATGTATACTAACAATGCATACGTATTCATAACAATGCATAAGTATTCCTTTTGACATTCTCTTTATCACACACAGAAACACGCAAACAAAACTTCTTTGAAAACCACTAATAATGGAAGGAATGTTTGAATTCATTAAGCTTCTACTCTGAAAAGGCAGAATTTTCCATTTCTCCCCCTTTCTGCAGCTTCCTGAAACAGAATGCTTCAGAAAGGAAGACAGAACATACAAAGGTAGAAAAGAAGTAAATGTTTCTTCTGATCAGGGTTTAGACAGAACTAGTAGGAGCTGCTTGCTGTATCTGCAGTGCAGGAAAGGAGCACTTGCAAAGAGGATCTGTGGAGGAGGAGCCTGGCATGTGTGCTCACTATAATTGTAAAAAATAACCATCTAAGCAAGTTACAGAGGAGGAAAAGCGGGGGACAGAAAGAGAGAACGAATAGGCTCTTCTGCTGCTATGGTGAAACTAGGGACAGAAAGAAGAGGAGCTGTTGGTTTTACACCACTTCTTCAACCAAGGATCTTGGAAAAAAAGAGGGGGGTAGAGAGGGAAAGGAGAAAGTCAGCACTGTTACTGCAGCAGCCATTGATTTTTCAGAGGTCGATACTACACTCCTACAGATCTGCTCAGTGGGTGGGTTAATCACATCCAGTGTTTCTGCTCAACACCATTTCGCCCCCTCTCCCCCATTCCTCCCCCAATTTTTGCTAAACAAACAGTAAAATACATCCTCAAAGATGCAGCAGTAAGCAGAGCCACTGGTGCCTCATATTCTTTCCTGTCCCTTTAATAAAGGGAATATTAAGCTGGTGGTTAAAGGCATAAAGTGAAGGGGGAAAGCACCATGATTCATGAGCTCAACAAGATGTCGCTGGAGGGAAAACCCACCAAGCATTAAAAGAGTGTTGTTCTTCTCTGTTTCCATCATCCTGGGGGTACCTGGAAATGAATCTTTCCCAGTATTAACAATCAATTTCCAAAATTAATTCCTACTTAACCTGCCAAGGGCTTCCAACATTTTAAAAATAGTAAGGCATTTCATTTGCAATAGAGGCAGGGATTCTCAATATTGGACTAATTTGCTAGCAGCTGTTAAGAAGATGATGCCAACCACAATACTTGGTCTCTTGTAAGATTCTGAGAAATATAAATACTTAGTTGTAATCCTTGAACAATTTTCTCTGCTAAGATGACAGAAAATCCTTTCATCTTTATCTCTTCCTTCCATAGTCCGACTCTACTCTCCCAGTTGACATGCCAGTCCAGGGTGGTTCTTCTGGCTAGTGCCAATGTGCAAGTGGCCCTCACTCTCCCAACTGGCACAGTGGGCATGCTAGAAGGAGGGGGGAACCAGCTGATTTATTTATTTTATTTATTTACTTATTTTATTTATATGCCGCCAAAATCCGGAGACTCTTGGCAGCTGACAACACTAAAAATTCATTTAAAAACGTTTAAAATCATAATAAAAATAAAAAAACACATTAAAATAAAATAAGATTAGAGTCATGGGGGAGGGGCCTTAGGAATAACAGCACCCAGTATAAAAACAACTTTGAGGCCGCATTTTATGTTAATTTTCCTCTGATGATATTTCCGAGTGAGGGTATGAAAGCTAAGGAAATAAAACGGTTTTAACCCCAGTGCACGAAATATAGAGAATTTTAGTATATTTATTGGGGTGCACATTTTTAGGAATAAATAAACTATATCACTAATTTTTTTTAACTATAACACTCTTTATTAAGATTGAAGAAGCAAAAATCAGGCCCAATTTCTGTATTATGAAAGCAACGTTATATGTTGTTTGCTCATATCCACATTATACTCCATATTTAAGCTTGACATTTGAAAATGACAGATGGAATCTATGGAATTGAAAAACTTCTTCATTTGATTTCTGATGCAAAATTATTGCTTTTCTGTCATGATTATTGTACCTGTGATTAGAACTTTAGAAGAAAATGAGCATGTCATTTGAGTTCATGATATCTATGGGAGGAGGGCTCAAAATTAGATGCTGGATCTCCAAAGAGTAGATTTTTATGAACTCAGATGGAAAGTAGATCAGATCCAATGGTTTGAAATCCTGAAGGAGAAAAAGGTCCAGGAAGAATGGGAAATGCTGCAGTTACAAAGTGCTGAAAAGGAAAGGAGGCATATATAGGAAATAGAAGAATAGTCATATAACTTGATTAGAATATATAGCAATTACCAGAAATGAAAGGGGTTGTGTCACATGGGCTTAAACTGAAAATAAGGCTTGCAAGAAATGCCCAAACCAACAAGAAAAGTTTTCTGGTATGCCAAAAACAAAAAATAAGGCAAAAAAAGACTGAGGATCATTTGTGAGGAGAAAGAGGTCCATTAATAATAGATGGCCATCTTAACTTTTATTTTATGTCTGTGTTCTTTCAGAAGGGAGACAAAGCTTTTACTGGCCATTGCTGTGGGATAGGAAGGGAGTTGTAATTTCAAGATAGACTAAAGAGGATAAACAAGTACTTTAATAGAATTCAAGTCCCCATGGCCTGATAAACTGTATCAAAGGAACCTGAAAAACTAGCAGAGATGACTGCAAAACTATAATATTTGAGAACTTCTGGAGAATTGGCAAAGTCCCAGTAAATAGGAGAACAGAAATATTGTTCCCATCTTCAAAAGGGAAAGAGGTTTACCTAGGAAATTACAGGTATGTTAGTTGGGCAATGTCTATGAGCAGATTATTAAACTGCTTGTCTGTGACCATTTGACAGGAATGCAACAATACAAAGAGCATTATGGATTTATCATAAATATGTTATGACTTACGAATTTATGTTTTTGACAGAGTTGCTAACTTAATGATTTGGAGGAATGCTGTAGATATAATGTACCTTGATCTTAGCCAAACGTTCAACAATGACCCACAATATCCTAAATAAAACTGGTAAAATATAGGCTGGATGATACATGGGTTAGCTGGGTTTTTCTGATGATTCTCCATCAGTTTGAAGAATAGTGCTGAATGGAGTGCCATTCACTCAGTTCTGGGCTCTGTGTTGTTTAAAATTTTTATTAATAATCTGAGAAGCTAGTATACAATTTGAATGGCATAAAAATTGGAAGACTGGATTACATTTTAGAAAAGAAAAAGAGGATTCAAAAAAATCTAGATAGGTTTGAACAACAGGCTGAAATGAACAGGATAAAAACCAGCATGAATGGGTGTAAATGTAAACTTATGCATCTATGGGAAAAAAATGAAAGACACAAAGACACAATTTGGCTTGGCAGTTAGTTGTACATGGGAAAGGAACCGGATATTCTACTAGCTCATAAGTTGAACATATGTCAACAGTATGTTGCAACTGCTAAAGAGGCAAATGCTATTTTGGGAGCTTGTGAAGTCCAGATCACAGAAAGTAATTGACCTGCTCTACACTTCCTTTTTGACCCCACTTGAAATACTTCTTCCAAGTCTAGTACAACAATCTAATAAGGACATTGACAGACTAGAGTTCAGGAGACAGTTAATCAAAATGGTCAGGGGACTAAGTTGTCTAAGAAGTGGTTAAACAAAATGGGTATATTTATCCTGAAGAAGGGAAGACTAAGGTTAGATACAACAACAGTTTTCAGGTCTCTAAAGAATTAAGGAAGGAGTGGAATTATCCTCTGTTGCCCCAAAGAGCAGAAACTTTGGGTTGGAAACATACGGAAGTACATTTAGGTTAGACAGCAGGAGGGATTATCTGATGATAAGAGCCATTCACAAGTGGAACAGGTTGATTCTTGAAATGGAATGTTGCTTTCACTGGAGAACGTGGCTAACAGGACTAAAAGCCACTTATCAGAAATGCTTTAGCAGGATGAGCAGGGACTAAATTACCTCCAGAGTGATTTATATTTAAATCAGTTGTAGTGAATTTCTGATGCTTCAGATATGCTAAACTGCAAGAGGCTTATAGTAATGTAAAAAAATAGAAAATATAAACTATTTTCATATAACCTGTTTCTGTGTACATTTATACTATTGTACTAAAATCTGAATTAAATTGATTATTCCAATAAATTAATTCTTTTTTGTGGAAAAATATATTTTTACCAATTTCATAAATACTGAAAGAACGAAAGGCAGACATATTTCCCTGGGGATTGCACTTCACAATTTGGAAGCCTTGCAGAAAACCCATTTCCTTAAAACTCGATGATCAAATTTCTAGCACTGGAGGGAGTTTTTAAATAGCCAGACAATTTCATCGCAGAGAGGCAGTCTTATAGATAGATCAGGGCTCAAGCTGTTTAAAGATCAGCACATCAGCACATTAAATCAGAGAATATAAGAGTTAGAAATCTAATTGAAACTCCTCCTCAGTATTGGAATCTGCTACAGGTAGTTCTTGACTTATAGCCATTTGTTAACAGATGGTCAAAGTTACGACAGCACTGAAAAATTTATTTATTACCAGTCCTTACACATGACTGTTGAAGTATCTCTGCATTCACTTGATCAAAATTAGGGCACTTGGCAACCAGCACTTATTTACCAGATTACAGTGTCCCAGGGTCACGGGATTGCCATTTTTGACCTTCCTAAGGAGCTTCCAACAAGAAGACAATGGGATAAGCTGGATTCACTCATGTTATTTGCTTAATGACCATGGCAAAAACGGTCACAAAGTCTTGCATATTATCAGTACATTAATGGTACCATTGTCCAAAGTTCTGAACAACCTTTCCCCAGATGTTTCATGTAAAAGTTAAGTAGCATACATAAAGCCCTCTCACCATAGGTCAGATATAAGTGTTATTCTTATCATTAAAAATTCACTGAAGTATTTCCCCAGTTGATTAAAAGTCATATGCTTAGCAATGCAACAATCTTAGGGTTAGTATTATGAAATAAACTTGCTGAATAAATCATGAAAATGGTACAATACTTGTGTTTTTATACATGTTTCTATGCTGGTTGCATAACAGGAATTAGCTTTCAACTGTAAACAAATCTGAACAACTTCCTAATTATATTATCTAACAAAAACAAAACACCATCCCATCATGAAGCTGAACGCCTTTAATACATGATGAAATATTACCATCAGTCACAATTACATGACACAGCTACATTTGAATAGATCACAGATTTAAATTAAACCTGATAAAGACAAATATAGATCACAGATTTAAATTAAACCTGATAAAGAAGCAGTGTTTCTCTGTTTGAAAATGTCTAAACTATGCATTTCAGGGATTAATTTACCAAGCCTGTTGAGAATCTTGCCCCCCTTGTGAGGTATATAGGGTTTGGGCAAATACAATTGCCACCACATTCAGGAATTCTCTACCTCCAGAAATACCATTGGCTGAACTCTTTACCTTATTTAGAAGACATTTTTATTTCAATAGGGAATAAAATTGTTGGGTGACTATTGCTTGTTTACATATGTTTTATGAAGCTGCTTAATATCTGTTGGTCAAAGATCTTGGTACTAGTTAGATGGCTGCTGTTTTGAAATATTTGGATTTAATGCTTAAATTTCCATTTATTCTTAAAAGAAGGATTAGGAAGCAACTCTGTCACGAATAGTGATCAATAGCTATAGCATCTTGATTATAAAATACATTGAAATGGTCACATTAGGCTGGAAACATGAACAGAATGCAAGATTCATAAATTCTAGATAAGCGTGTACTCGACTGAACTTATTGGCGATCATCCCATTGTCCGCATGGCAGCAGGGCTACGAAAAGGAAATCCCTCTCAGGTTCCTGACAAGAAAGAGTTCTGGGAAATATGTTGTTTTAGAAACTGCTCATGCCCAAGATCCCATGATATAACGATTTCTGCTGCCAGAGATGTTCAGCTTCTCATAATATTTCAATAATAAAATAAAACTTTCAGTTGCTGTATGCTAGAGACATAGTTTTTCTAAATTAGAAGGTGATGACCATGATGCGTGTATGTATAAAAGTATTATAATTTTAGATATGGATGGGTAGTCTTTATGATTAAGACTATAATAATCAGGGCTTTTTATCTGGAGTGATGGTGTACAAAGAGAGATATAATAGAGGCACAATAAAATCATGCATGGAATGGAAAATGTGAATAGATTAAAATGTTTCTCCCTAAACATTTAGGACTGATAAAAGAAATGCTTCGTTATACAACATATAATTAAAATTGTGAAATCTGACATTTTTTGCCAACAAATGTGGACAATTTAGATGATTTTAAAAAGGGATTGATAAATTTAGATTGAACTATTAAAAGTGTCTAGTCTGGACAGCTACTTATTATCCCTAAATCACACAGCATATCCTAAATAATGGTTGCTAGGGATTAGCTGGGAAAGTGTTCTGTTATTCTCCGTTCATGCTTGGTGTTTGCTTGACTGGCAACTTTATAACACAGAACACATGACTAGAAAGACCTTTCTGCTTGTTCCTCCTATGTTTTTATAAGGCTATTTTGATTTTTAATAAAATTCCAAGACTAAAGTCAAAATTCCTGGCTAAAGTCAAATGGAAAAGCCAAAGTGAAAAAAAAATTGAGCTTAATTAATTTTATTGTCCCAAAACTAAAATGAATTCTAAGTCTATACAAACTCAAACCCTTAAAAATCATTTTCCTCATGTCATAATGTAATCTTAGTTGCAGTGTTCAACAACTGGAATCCAGGAGCTTTTATTTATCTATTTTAAACCATCTAGTGATCTACCAATAAAATCCAACCTGCTCAGTCTTCTTTAGAAACAGAGCATTGTTTTTAAGACTTCAGAATAATTTTTTTAGAAGCTGGTTTCATTAAATAGGTATGACAGCCATTTGTTAAGGCTAATACCATGCACTCGTGTTCAACACCAACATTTAATGCTAGTAGGTTTTTGCTTTCTAAATGGTGCAAACATGTCCAATTTTACCAGCATATAAACAAATGTAGAACAGAGGTTAGGCAAACCCCTCAAGATTTAACTCCACTCAAAAGCCTTCATTAGCGAGGTCAATTACAGTAACTGATGCTGTTCATGCATACCTAAGTGTTGATTACAGAACGGCATTACTGATAAGGGGTCAGTCTGAACTCTCTCATATTAATATTCAGTCACTTTAAACATTCTGTATGCAAAACATCTATTCAGTGTAAGCATTTCCTGATTCCCTCGTATTTTAAAGTTTTGCAGCGACTACATGCAGAGAAGCATTAATGGAGATTCCTGCATGAGTAGGAGGCCCATTTCTATGGGCTAAATAGTCCTTTTCAACCGTCTGAATTTATGATGCATCTTTTCAGCCTTCAAAGAAGAATGTCAAAATCAGACAAGCTGAATTAGAGGAATCTTTGTTGTTTCTTTCATTTATGTTGGAACTAGAATTAAATGTCAGAATTTTTTTCTGTTATTAATTTTTCACTGTTGCTTCAAATATCATAAATTGTGATTCTTCATTGGAAATCAGGGAACTGGGTAAGCCATGATTCTGGAAAATTTTGTTGAAAGAAATGCCAGTCATCTCAGAGACAAAGGAATTTTAATTAATTTATTTATTTAACACATTTCTATGCCGCCAATTTCCAAAGACTCTTGGCGGCTTACATAGATTAGTTACATACATTGTGTTTTTTTGTTTTTACTAACCCCGCCCCACCCCCCACCCCCGGCTGGCTGGCGATGTTCACATCCGGGGCCTCCTCTGTAGTTCCTGCTCCGCCCCTGCAGGAAGGAAGTTCACTCTGAATTGCTGCTCGACTCCAACTCGCCGCTCCCACAGGAGCCAGCCAGCTCCCACCGAAGTGGTACCCGTTTTATCTAATTGCCCATTTTTACGTGCTTTCGAACTGGTGAGTGGGCAGGAGCTGGAGGCAAAGTGACGAGAGCTCACCCTGTCACGCGGAGCTTGCGGATCGAACCTGCCAGAGTGCCGGCCGTTTCTGGTCAACATAACTGGCGGCACTAATCTAGATCAACGACTATTAGAACAGCATCCAGACCTTGACATACGGCAGGACAGTTACACATTCCAAAGGAATAGTGTACTAATTACTGTAGGAATGACATTTAATGGGCCAGAGATTTGACAGATTTAGCCCTGGCATAGTGACAAATGGGGCAGGAAGAAACATCACCCTTAACATTTGCTCCAATACAAGTTCACCAAAAGTCATTGAGAAGATGAATATTTTTAAATACTCCAAAATATCCAGCTGGCAGATTCTTGTGGCAGCGCTGCAAAACTTTGTCCCTTACAGAAGGATGGAAACATATACAGTGGAACCTCAGAATGCGAGCCTGATCCGTTCCGGAAGAACGCTCTTAGTCTGAAATGCTCTTAATCCGAAGCAATGTTTCCCATAGGAAACAATGGAAAGCCGGACGATCCGTTCCACGCCCCCAAAAATATTCACAAAAAAATCATTTTCAACGGAATTTGATGTAGAAATGATTGTCCCTAACAT
>JANHZU010001208.1:106650-120318 GCA_032468055.1 Acrochordus granulatus
CCTCAACTTACGATCATTTGTTTAGCAACTGTTCAAAGTTACAACAGCACTTAAAAAACTGATTTAACAACTGGTCCTTGCACTTATGATTGTCACAACATCCCCCAGTCAAGAGATCAAATTCGGGGAATTGCCAATTGGCATATATTTTTGACCATGTGCAACATCCCGAGGTCATATGATCACCATCTGCAGATTTCCCAATCAGCTTCTGTCAAGCAAAGTCAATGGGGGAAACTGGATTTACTTAACGACATGATTTGCTTTATGACACAGCAAAAACAACATAAAATCACGTGCAATTCATTTTATAACAACTTTGCTTAGCCATGGCTGTTCTGCTTCTAACTGTGGTCATAAGCTGAGGACTACCTATACACTCTGCCTATAATATAGTTTCAACACTAGGAAGAAAGAAGTTTGGCCATTTTGGTACAGGTTGAATATATATTTCAAAAGCATGTTAGAAATCAGAATCTCTACAACCCATGTAAAAAGTTCAAGAGGATCCAATAACCCCTTACTTCCACATGGCTAACACAAAGGATTATACAAAGATATATATCAAACACAACAGAAGATTAAAGCAAGTAAACTAAAACCTCAAGATCATCTGTACTACATAATCTGGGAAAGAGACAAAAAATGCTCCGCAATCCTATTGCAGTTTACAATATTCATGAACCATCAAAAACCAATAAACTGATGATGAGTTTTGAAAACAACTCCTAGCAATTTAGGTAGCTCTGCTAATGTTTCCATTTCTGATTGAGTATCAGAACAATCAACTCATCCAATCTTGAAACACTGAAGTGGGCACTCTATGATTTAGTGGGAAGATTTACTGAATGGAACAATGGAACAGACTATCCGTGATTGAAAAGGTGATATCAATTTAGAGCAGGTGAGTGAGAAATTAGCTTGGGATCTATTAATAGGACATTTTCTTAAGTCTGATCACTGCACCTAGAGGATTTCCCAATAAAATACTTGCTACAAAATACTTTCATATGTTAACCCTTTTTAAAGATGCCCCTTCTTATTGTCTAGATTACATTAGGAAGGTAATTACCAGTCACCGCTTTTTCAGTTGCATCTTTTAGTTACAATGGGACTTCTTGCTTTTGGAGGTTTGACCACTATTTTCAATAGGTCACTTTCAGTTCAAGTCCTGGCAATGTGCTATTGATGTCTATGTGTTGACAGTGTTTCTAATTTTTATTCTGTATTTTATTATAATTAAACCACACACATAAAAAATGAGTGGAGGAAATAGTGGATTTATTCATGAAATAAATAACAAATTTGGTTCTCTGAAACTACTCATAAAAGCCTAGCTTAAATATAGTCTTAGAGGCATTATTTAACTATTCAGGTATCTCTGCCTACTGCATTGTTCGGCAAATAGATTTGTATCAACAACTAAAATCATGAAATTCAGAAGCCTAAAGCTTATTTTATCGCTTTTTCTATGATATTTACAGCAAGCAAATCCATACTTTTGGGGTTGAGATTTGCTTTGTTAAATGGAACTGCAAAAGTGTTTTGTACAGTAAAAGTTTTTGTGCAGTAAAAATATTCTAATAAAGCATTTTTAGTATGTTATGGTGATTGAAGTATAGAGCATTTATCCAACAAAAATGCTTATATTCACACTAGTAGCAGTTAAGGAGATGTCTAATTTTATGGAATCAGTTTCCAATATTATTGCCTGAAGAAGTCCTTGGAGAAATATATTTAACAAACATGCTTCCCTGATCTTTAGTTAAGACTAGCTGGAAGACTGTTCAAGCCAATTTTATTGACCATTACTAGGAAAGCTTTTCTGCAATGAGAAATGGCAACTTCATCAAAAGCCAGAGCAAATATGAACTATAAAATGAAAGTCTCCAGTAAATTCAATTCAATAACAATAATTTGTTTGCACCTTCCCTCATCTGAACAAAACAATGGACTAAGAATCATGAAGATTCTTCAAGGAATCCTTACAAGAAAGAGATTTGCTTGACATAGGGTTCAGGACATTCTGTTTTAGCACAATACATGGACAATACTGGGCTTTAGCGAACTATGAGAACTAAATCATGTTAGTACAGACTTTCAACATAATTTGTTATTAATTGGGTGGCATGGGGAGGTATTTTTAAATTATGTTGTTTAACTAAAAGATTAAAAATAATATTTTGGAGTATTACAGATATTATTCTATAAAATTTATGAAAAATCCATCAGTATTCCAATATCTAGCTTACCTTTCAATGTATTTATCAAATTTAAATTACCCACCTATTTCATAAAACAACTCTTTGAAGAGTACAACAAAGCTGTTAGACAATAAATACTCTAGACAATCACTATTAACACTTTAAAAACTATAAAAAACAAGGCTAAAGAGAAGAGATAGTGGACGGAGAGATGTTAATAATGGAGCCAACTCACGAATTTAAATTTATTAGCTCCCAACTCCAATGGACACTCTCTCTAGATATATTAGATCTTTGAATAAAAACCTGGACACAACTGAAGATTGGATGGGGTTTAGCCAAGTCTGAATTCTCAAAAAAAACTACATTCTCATATTGGTAAGAAATATTATCCGTTGTAGGCCAAAAATAAGCAGTGTGCATTCATTTTATTTTCTCTTTGATGTAGGAACCTGATTTGGAGAGGCAATAGATCCAAAAGAAGAGGGTAAATTCTTCTTGGGATAATGCAGTATTTTGACCTTGGCACACCATAAACTTATTGGAAAGCTTCAAGTAATGAAGATTGTGGGACCTGACCTATTATAGGAGTAACGTATGTAATCATATTACTCTCCAGCAATCAGTAAAACTACACAATTAGTTCTGGAGTTTTGGTTAACATCCTTAAGGAACAGGGTTCCAGACATCTTAATAAGGAGATAAAAAACATATCAAAAAAAAAAGTGCTCCAAGGTCATGGAGCAAAATTTGCTTTCCTTTTGCAAAGAAAAATAACTTTCAAGTTCACCTCAACAGCAATTGATATACAGATGCAGGTTTTTTGGCACAGCTAAGCAGATCTGTCACTTTATCCAAGCTACACTGCAGGAACTTTGGAGTAGAATACTGTACTGGTTTATTCTGCAGAACTCCCCCCCACCCAATATAAGTGGAAATTAATTTGACAATAGACACATACAACTACTTTTATACAATTATTTTTTCATCTAAAGCATTTTGCAAACATAATTTGCTGCCTATATACTAATAGTTTTCCAGTTTAAACAATGACGTATTTGGAATAGGCTGTACTGCATAATCTTTTGGAAAAGCAACAGAAATTACACACACGTTTTGGGAATCTTTGCTGTTACCTCCATTTTCAATGTCACAAATATATATTGATTTTTATTAAATAGCTATAACTAATTATAATTACTATAGCTCAGAAACTGAAGAAACCGAAAATCATGAAGAAACAAGGCTTATTAAGTAGGGACCTGTGCTTGAAATACACATTTATGTATATGTGTAAATGTTATGCTATGTTACATATATGTTAATATATGTAATGTCCCTAAGGCCAATGTCAACTAAAATGAAAGCTAGGGGTCACCAAGTTTTAATTTGGGATTAAAGAGAATTGGAGATGAGGCAATTCCAACTCAGCAATACTGCTCCTCAAATGCAGAGATCTCCATCTTCTCTTCTTCCTGTTTTGGTTCAAAATATCATTTATACACCCAACAGTATCACTGATATTGGTAGTACTAGATGATCTACTTGCTGTTCAGATATTATGACTTCTTACCATTGAAAGATGCCACTGTAAAACTGAGTGCGTTGTATTCTGTAATTTACAACAGAAAATATTTTGTCTACCTACACTTTTACAGACTGAAGAGGGCTTATTCTACCGGGGTACCTCATGCGAAGTTTACCTTGCATTTTATTTTGACTGGATTGTGTACACTAAATTAGGTAACATATTTCTCTTCCTTTTCTTTGACTGAAGATATATTATGTTCATGATTTACAATGTGATTATCCTAATATGGAAAATACTAAACTTTATTTCGATATTGACTGATCTTGCCTTTGTATTTGGTGTGGGCTAAAAAGATCTATTAAGTCCACAGATCTAGCAAGCTTACATTTAAAACAGCTGGATATAATGGAAGAGGTTAGTTAGGAAATATTCCCAAGAAATCTTCTATGTAACTATGGTAACCAGCCTACAGCTGCACACATTGACATATGCTAAGCTAATTATTAGCCATAATAGGTCAGAAGTGCCCAGGTAAGTCATTTATGTATTTCAAGGTTTTAATGTTCAGTGTCTTAGTGTATCCTCATTCTTCATCAAATATCACCTGCCATGATAATCAACAGGTGTTCACAGAAATGAAGATGCAAGCCACATTTAACTTTGTTTTTCAAAGAATTGTTCAACAAACTAAATATGCTTAGCTCCTTCCCTAACTAGTACCATCCAAATTATTGAACTATCTTTAATTCTTTCTAATGCTCTATGGTCCAAATCCAAGCTTTTCGGTATATCTTTTAGCGGAGATCTGTCAGAAGATAGATCTAAGTTGAAACATGTGTATTTAATCAATAAACTTAAGACTTAAATTTTCATCTATAAAAAATGTATATGTGCACCCAAAGGAGGTCATTTGATGTTGTTTCATCAGTATGATCCTGGTTGCCCCTTTCCTTTTAAACTGATGCCAACATGGCTGAAAAGTTTTTGAAATACAATTCCATTGTTGCTAATTATGTTGTCTAGGGCAAATGCAACTTACACTGTAAAATAAACTAATTAGAAGTTACTTATTTTTTCCTGCAGTACCTAGAATGTGTGAAGAATTATGTAAATACACTGAAATCCATTTCAGAGATCAGTGTCCAACACAGAATCAGGAATATAGCTGTTAGTTCAACCCCTTCTGTGTTAGATCCATGTCCCTCCTGGCTGGTCAAGGCTGCCTAGGATAGGATGCAGGACTGGGTCTGAGCAGTGGTCAATTCATCTTTGAGGGAACTGTTAAAGAGGCAGTGGTGTGCACCTCTCCTCAAGAGACTACAGTTCAACCCAATTAGTTTGGAGACTTCTCGTCCAATTTCCAACCTCCACTTTTTAGAGATGATTGTGTGGAAAGTGGTGGTATGGAAGTTTCAAAGAACCCTGGGTGAAACAGATTACTGGACCCCTTTCAGTCAGACCAGGTTATGGAACTTAGATGGCATTGGTTGTGCTCTTGGATGGCCTCTGGCAGGAACAGAACGGGAGTAGAGCATCCATCCTTCTCTCTCAGCACCCTTTTCATTGATCATGGTATCCTGTGGACCAGCATGGGGGATTGGCAGCACTGTATTGTGTTGGTTCTCTTCCTTCCTCCAGAGTAGGTTCTAGTCAGTGTTGAGGGGGGAGGGAAAAGAGATCCAGCTCACAGCCTTTACTTTGTGGGGCTTGGTCCTCTCTTCCCTTATTCAACATCTACATGAGACCACTAGTGAGGTGATTCAGCAGTTTGGGATGAGGGTATCATCAGTATGCTGTATCTCAATCCTATCCACCTAAATGATACAATGGATGTTATGTCTTACACTCTGAAGTAGGAAGCTGAGGGGACTGAATGGATCTCGGGAGGCTGTGGCTCAACTCAAGCAAGACTTGTACTTAAGTACTTGGTCTTTCCATTTTCCAGATTTTTCAACCCTGGATGGGGTGGCACTGCCTTAAATAGACCTGATGCATAATCTTAGATTCATGGCTCTTATAAGAGCAGGTAGCAATTGTGGTTACAAGGGCCTTTTCATGCCTTCTGGTTGTATGTCAGTTGCACCCATTCCTGGATGGGAGTATATAGATGCAGTCACTCATGATCTTGTGACCTCCCATCTGGATTTGTCAGGTCCAAAACCAAGAATGACACATAATTCTTCCAGGTAGAGTTACTGTTTTCACATCTAGAGATTAAATCTTGCCAGACTGAAGACTCTACTGTCTGCAGCTACAATATACACTGTGAACTATTAGGGAGGGTCTGTCTTTACCTTCTTTCTCTCATATGTAACATCTGGACTGCAGATGCCTTTACTTCTCTGGAATCCACCTCCTCCCTCCTGGGAATCCACTTCCCCACTATATTCCATCACAGGATTACTGAAATGAGCTCTTCATGGGGCTGCCCTTGAGAGCATTTGGAAGTTTCCACTGGTGCAGAATGTAGCTGCGTGGACAGTATATGGTGTAGAATATTCGACACACATAACACCACTGCTTTGTTAGCTGTATTAGTCGCCAGTGTGTTTCAACGTGCTAGTTCTCACCTTTAAAGCCCTTCATGGTTTGGAACCAGATTACCTGAGGGATTGTCATCACCCAATTGTTTCTACCTGTCCAATCTGGCCCAGCATGATGGATATGCTCCAAATCCTGTCAGCAAGGAATATCGGCTGGCTGAAACTAAGAGGCATGCCTTCTTTGCCATAGCATGCCTTCTGGAATATTCTCGTTCCAGAAATTAGGATGTCCTTTCATAAGGCCTTAAAGACCTAGTTATGCTTCGACTGGGGATCCCAAGTGTGTTAAGAATCCTCTTCCTGGTTATCTATAGTTATGAATGTTTTTCTCAGCCACAATATATACTTATTTTTTGTACTGAGTTTTTTATTTATATCCAATAGATTTTATGATTGTTCACCACCTAGAGTTACTTGTTTGGGAATGGTAGGCCAAAGAAATTGAATGAATAAATATAACTGTTCTAGATGCAATAGCACTCTCACTGTAGATTATATTCATAATTTGTGAGTCTGAATTTTTATTATTCCTAAAGAACAATTTACTGTCATGGCTAAAAGCACCTTTTTCTAGCTTTAATTTGTACATTTCCATTTTGAAGAAAGAATTAGGCCACTTTGATCCATGCTTTACTTGTTTAAATTGCTTTCATGACATGGAGATGCCCTTAGGAATTACCTTAAGACTTAACAGAAAATAAACTACACCAGTTGTAGTTCAACTTAAATAGAATTTGTTTTGTTTCTGGGCAATTCTAATGTCCTGTTTTCAACCAATGAAGGTTTCAATAGCTGGAAGCCAATTATTTAAAAATCATCTCATATTATCAACATGTTTTTTATTTATAATTATTGGGTATCTTGCAGGATGAGAAGTTAAGCTCATGGAGTATTACAGAAGCAGCCTTTCCCAGCTTTTCTGAAAACTAGCATACAAATTATGCTAGGAAGATTTGCTCTCTCTTTATTATAAGTAAAGTTTTTAACTATGATTTCATCTTTCTCTTGCTCTAATTGTAGCTATTGGATTTATTATTAGAGTAGTGTTTATTGCTTTATTATGTAATACCTAAATAAATAATTTTGGTTAATGACAAGTTCATATACAGTATATTTAGAATATGATATACATTTGCATAACATAACCATAAAAGCAAAATTACAAAACAAGATTTCAAATATGAAAAAAAAACTAGAAAAGCTGCTCTGAATCAAAGGGGCAATAATACATTTTCCTTATCTTACAGGCATTTTCCTAATCTTATAGGACACTGTACACAATTTGACAATTTTTATGTATCTGCCTGGGTCTGAACTGACAAGACCAAAAAAGTTGATTGCAATACATCATGGCAACACTGAGAGAATTGAATAAGGTATACTTCTATTGTTTGAGCTTTCCCAGTCTGCAAGAATAAATTCTGTTTTACAATATAGAAATTTCCCTTATTCCCAAATAGAAATGCCATAGGAAAGGCATTCTTCATCAATAATGAAGAGTCTTCTTTAATCAGGAATGCTTATTTACTGGCTTCAGGATATAACTGATATCATCCAATTTAATACAACTGGAAATAATGGCATCTTCAACTGATGATCCCTATCCTTCACTTTTTGCTTAACGTTGGTTCTGATGTTCTCTATAGTGCCAAGAGTGCCTCTGAAGAAAAGCCATAGGGTTAGAACTCTAAAAGACAATTCCAGAATGGCTGATTCCCATCTGTTTATATGAGAAGAAAAATGTACAATTTTTAAAAAATGTTTATGATATGCTGCTTGGGCACAACATGAGAATGTGATGCTAAGATTAACATTTTAAACACTGCATTTTAAAATCTGATTTTTAATCTCTCCTTATATGCTTTCACTGATAAAAAATAAAGCTTTATTGTAATGTACATTAGCAATGTACTAAGTTAGTATACTTGTAAAGGCCAAGCAATAAATGCCATTGAGGCCCATCCAATTCTGTGGTTGCACAAGATTAACAATCTACTCTTGGAAACCTAAGATGAGCAATGAGAATCCTCTAGCCGCTTTCTGATTACACCCTAGCTTGCCTGGCTAAAACAAACTGGACTCGAAGCAGAAGAAAGAAGTGACAGCATTACTCAGAGCACATGTGTCAATTTTCTAATCTGCTCCTATCCAAGGCCCAGCTGGCTTCATATTTCAGTTAATTTTCTAACTGAAATTGTTCCTAAGAAAACAAGAGCTGCCATCAGGGGAATCAGTAACGTATACAGGCAGGAAGCTGTGCTGAGCCACCAACGACTAAAATAGAAACAGGAAATGGGCCCTGGATCGAGCATAGCATGATCGGCTGCAAACATAGCCTCCTGCCTGAAGCCCGGGGACAGCAAGCGGCATCAGTGGCTCAGAGCAGCATGAGTTATAAGGCAGGCTGTGATTGGCTGCCTTTCCAAAGAGACTAAAGCACACATCCTCCCCTGCTGCTCGGAAAGGCCATGACTGACACAGCAAGGGGGTGGGGAATTTCCTTCTGAGCATCAGGTTAGCTTCTGGTAGTTCAGAAGTGGAAGACACTAGGACAACTAAACAGATCAATTCCAAGAAACGAGTCATGCCCAGAAATCATTTCACTGGAATAAAAAGATTCCCAGAAACAGTCTTTCCAGCAGTGCTAGAAATAAAAGCTTATTTTGTGGCTATTTTAAAAGATCAGATGCTCAGAATGAGATTGGCCTCTAGAGGAATAAAATTAAGATGTGAGTAGTCACATGCGTGGTTTTTTGTTATTAATCTTTTCATGTAAATGAGCACAGTCATTCAACAGACAAGCCTTACAGGAACCTTTCTGCCAGAACAATTTGGGAGGCACTGATCCTTCAAATGCCATATGGATCTCTGGCACGGTGTACTCTGGGACCATTTACAGCAATGCCTAGACAAGTTATAATTAGCAAGCAAATGTTATTTTCCCATGAATTTACAAATCGTTGGGCCAAGTTCCACACTTTGAACCAAGGAAAGAGAAGGATGATATATTGGGATAGGAAGTTTTTTCTCTTTATATTAGTACTTAAGTCCATGTTACTCACAACCATAAATCCCAAACTCATGGCACGATACTGCTGTCACTTAATATGCAGGTATTGGTCTATCAACATGAACAGAGGCATACTATTTATTCTGATAAACTGTGAAATAATTTAGTTTTTCACACTACCAATTGAATTCACTTACAGCTTTATCCATAAAATGTTGCTCCTATAAACAGTACTAACACATTTATAATGATCTCTCGTAGAAGGAGAGATCAATTGATGTAGATAAAGCCTGGCCAAATAGATGTTTAAACCTGGGGAAACTTATGCAGAATTGGGGGAGAGTATTTTCCTGCATCACTCCTTAGCTATTGAATTATTTCTTCAGGAATTGCATTTAACATCCAACTCTCTCTGTCTACATTAGTTATTTGTCATCAGTTATTTGACTGATGATCAGTAATATCATGATGAGCCAAACAAACATTTTCTTTCAGTAGAAGTCAGAAAGTGCTTTATCAAATCACACTGGAGCCAGAGGTTCCTTGGTACTTAAGTCTTATTTGTTGTAATATAAAAATAGGTGTAGTTGCATGCCTAACATTCATTGTCTACATTACAAGATTGGTACAGGACCTATTTTGAGGATATACTCTTTCTTCAGACAGTGAATAACATGATTGAATTAAAATATAATTAAAAATTTTATTTTATGGTGGGACCTTCTATGTACTTTTGATTGTAACTTTCCTGATTATTTTTTTCATACAGTCAAGCATTTAACTGAACCTTTAAGAAAACCAACAAGAATATAACATGGCTAACTTCACAGGCATCAGACTGTCATGATTAGTTCAAATAAACACCAACCTACTGTGTTATGAAACAGGTAATGTCTATACTCATGAAAGATCATGAAAGAAAATTCCAGTACGGTGAACAGATCTTAATTTAGCAGACTTTGGATGCCAACATAGAATATCTGCCATTATACAGTATGTTCCTATATATGCATAAAATCCTATTCCACATTTTATATATGTATAAAATATATAAACTGTTTATGTATGCATAAAATGCATATTAATTTTAAATAAAGTCCCATTTAGATTTAACAGATTCTCTGCTTAAATAAGTATTCTCTCCCACTCATTAAATGTTTACTGCTTCATAAATACTTTAAGTTGTGGTATGGTGATATTTTCAATACTGTAAGCTGCCCAGAGTCTTCTGAATGGGAAATCATAATAAAGTCAAAAATTAAATACATAAATAAATAAGAGGAATATTAGGTACAATTGTGACAGAATGTGCACTTGAAGAAGCAGTGGAGGAGAGCCTTGGCAGCACAGAACTTTTTCGAGGAGGTAATACGTTCCATCAGAGAGAAACTCAAATTAAGAGACTCCACAGCTGGATGAGGCAAGCGGTTCAGGGTAGCCACACCCTTGAATCTCACAGGATATATAGATTAGAAGCCTATATAGCTTTAGCTTGTCAAGATTCTGTCCATTAGGTGTAAGCAAATAAAGGACTGAACTCGACTGGATTTTGCTATGTTATCTGGGCTTGAGTCTGACAACAGTTCTAGTATGAGCATTCTCCAAAGGGTAGTGAAGAGCAGGAAAATATGAAGAATAACTAGAGAAAAATAGGATTAAAACCTGGTGGATTTGGAGTTCTTTGGCTTAGAAAAACAATAAGTAAAAGGAATGGTTTACAAAGCTATATATAATGTGCAGAAAATGGATACTCGGAAAATGGTTTCCTCAGTCTCTCCCATAATACAAGAATCCAGAACTTCCACTGAACCTGAATGTAAGAAATTTAGAACAGAAAAAATAAAGTGATTAAACTACAAAATTTTCTAATTCAAGATATAAATGATGGCCACCAATTTGAATGGCTCTCAAAGATTAAAAAAAAACTTAAAACTTTAATCAAACAGACAAATCCCATATAACCTCCAAAGTTTGTGCTTTTCAACACAAGTTCCTAAATATTGTGAACAGAAGAGTGCTACTGTGTTCAGTCCAGACTGAATGTTTCCATCTGCAAGGCCTCTGTGGAACAATAAATTCTGGGAAACGTGGTCCACCTTGGCTCTTACGGTTATGTGGATGATGGTCAGAATCAAAGAGGTTCACTGATTTATTATAGCTGCTCTTATCTTTCATGAAGCCAGTCTGGTCTAATGGTTAAGGTAAGACTAGAGACCAGGAGGTAGAAGTCCCGCCTTAGCTATGAAAGCTGGCTGGATGACCTTGGGCCAGTCCCACTCTCCCCGCCCAACCAACCTCACAAGGTTGCTGTTGTGGGGAAAATAGGAGGAGGAAGGTGTGTTTAGTATTTTAATATGTTTAATATTTTCCACTTTGAGTTGTTTATAAAGTAATAAAGGTGGGATATAAATAAATAGAAAAAATATTTCTTCTATAGGTAGCAGCCTACAGGACTCAGAATGTCATTCAATTCCAAAAACATGGCATGAAATCTCACATTTCCCTCAAAAGAATGCTTTATATCAAATCAGTCCCTTGGTCCATCTACCAAATTATCCTTTACTGTGTGGCAGTGATTCTCCAGAGCTTCCAATAAAAGAGTGGCTGATTCTGAACATTACACATGCTGCCACGAAATTTCAATCAATAGTACTGATTTTACTCATTATTTATATTTTGTTTTGTATTGTATGCCACAATGAAATATTATGCAAGCAGAAAAATAAGGTATATAAATCTGAGGAGGAGATGATGGTGATGATAGACTTTCCTTTTCCCATAGGCCTTCCAGTAGCCAGGATACGTATGGTATTCATTCATCCTCAATTTGATCTACTGCATAGCTATAGTACATTTAAATGATATTCTTATAATTATACTCATTTGTATAGGCTCATTACTCAAAATGACAATGCAAGTAGTCCTGGTTCAACGACCATTCAAAGTTTTTCCAAATGACTGCTCTGCTTAATGATGGAAATTCCAGTCCCAATTAAGTTGTTAAGTGAGGTCTACTTGTACCAAGAGTACCTTTATTACATATAGTCTACCATTAGTGTTAAAATTGATACCAAGTTGTAGGGGTTGACCTTGTAGGCATATGACATGTCCTACTCATTTATTCCATTTGAGTGCTAGTTTGATGACATCTTTAAAGTTAGTTTTGAAACAAATTATTTCAATAATAAAAATAATAATTACTACTCCCAAAGTATGATACAAATGTTAAAAACAACATTTCATCCAATAAAGTGAGCTTTACAGGCAAAGCAGTTAAGAAAATATTTATAATGAAAACAAATCAAATGTAATTATACATTTTTAAAACGCCATGTAATAAGCATTTATACATTCCTAAGTTTAAAAAAATCAGGTATTAATTAGAACTGCCAAGGTTAAGTAAAGTAAGGTGGGATCCTATACTAACCCAATAGTCAAATAAAAGGATTTTTAAACTCTTTTTAAAGGTTATTAAGCCTTCACACTTTTAACAGCTGCTAAGCAAGTTGTACAAAGTTGATTCAGTTGGATATATGTTTGAATTATATAGTATCTCTTACACTCTTGTTTGAATTATATAGTATCTCTTACACTCTTCATGGGATTTAGGAATAAAAGTCCACCAAGAACTTTATTCCCACTGCAAATTATTGTTGGTTAACTGACTAACTGAATGCCATCAAATCAGAGTCAACTCTTAGCATCTACATAGATATTCTCCAATACTGTTTAAAAAGGTAAAGGTTTCCCCTTCCAATTGTGGCTGACTCTAAGGAGCAGAGCTCGTTAGATGCTTCAGCACATTCTTACACAGAATGCTGTTATTTTCCCATCAAAGACAGTACCTATTTATCTACTTGTATTTTTACCTGCTTTCAAACTGCTAGGTTGGGCAGGAGTTGGGGCTGGAACAGGAGCTCACCCCATTACACAGTGGGTCTCAAACTTGAGCCACTTGACCTAAGTAGCCAAGCATTATTTGACTTCAGTGTTATTTTGTAGTTTTTACAACTCATCTAATAATTTGGCAGCTATACATCATCTGGCAAATGCACAGCAGACTAAGGACACGTTTTACTACCATTCCTAATAAGCTTCACTTCACTTTTTCTTGATGCCCTCCCTTTGCCATTCCTTTACTCCTGACTTTCTTCAAGTGATAACCTTACTTATTTTATTGCACTCTCTTAAGTGCATTGAGAAGTACTATGATTCCCACTGGTACATTTCCCATTAGTATTGTGACTGAGAATCTAGCAGACAGACTGGTTTAAAGCAATGGAATTTAATTCACGTTTTTCAAATTAACAAAGTATAAAATACAATAAACTTCTGTTTTCACAGTTCTGAATTTTGCACATGTATACCTCCTATCCAAAA
>JANHZU010001208.1:120418-141445 GCA_032468055.1 Acrochordus granulatus
AATATTTGCATGCACAGTATATATAAATAGTCCTTGCTTAGCAACTCCCTTGGTCAATTAATTAAGATACTACTTAGAATTATGATGATGATGAAAAGGTTTGAGACCAGTGCCTGCATCTGTGATCTTCACAGGTCTGTAAAGCAAAGGAAAGCTGAAAGAAGATCATAAGCATAGTTCTGGTCATGTGATTTTTTTTAATTTAATGACCATTTCACTTAATGACAAGTTGACAATCCCAATTGTAGCTGCTGAACAAGAATAGCTTATGTATCTGTCTTTCTACATATATAAATTTGTATTAACTTTCAGACAGATTGAAACAAACTAATATAGCAAAGAAATAGAACAAATGTGTGTTTGAAAGATAGAAACATAGAAAATTATATGGTTACATTTACTGCTAATTTGCTGCTATTAATTTCTGACTATTTAGCATTAGTACTATTCTGTTTTAAAAGAAACACACTAGAAACATTTAAACTGTCTGTATCCCACCCTTATATCTAACAGTATGGTTAACTAACTAGACCTAAACTGCAGGAGCATTCATTTGTTCTCC
Source organism: Acrochordus granulatus (assembly GCA_032468055.1). Lineage (NCBI taxonomy): Eukaryota > Metazoa > Chordata > Lepidosauria > Squamata > Acrochordidae > Acrochordus > Acrochordus granulatus. Next base: position 120,981 of record JANHZU010001208.1, read on the forward strand.
ATATCCACTTCTTTCTACATTATGAATTATTTTTACTTCATGACACTATTAAGCATTTTATCAACACCAATAATCAACATAGCTTGTACAGAATAGTCATTAAGAGAAAGGATAATCAATCAGTCCTTTAATTCAAGTGGAATACTCAACTAGTATTTCCAAGCCCCTATCTCTATATAGTAATCTATAAGTTTAAAGATTTACTAGGTTGAATCCAAATATTCAGAGAGAGGATCTTTCTCATGCAATTAATTCCTCTCTCAACTGCAGGAAGAAGCCCCCCATCATTGGAGCTGAAAAAATTATGAGAACTGTAAATATTAGTTGCTTTGGATACTGAAGCAAATTTGAATACAGTTAAGTCCCCAACATACAAACGAGTTCAGTTCCAAGAGTGCGTTCTTAAGTTCAGTGTGTTCATAAGTTAACCCTGCCCTGCCCCCACCTGTTGGTACTTGCTGCCCACCAGTGCTTGCTCCATCTCTACCCTGCCCTCCACTTGCTGCCATAGGGCTAAGCTCCTGTTACTTGCTCCAGCTCAACAGCATTCCACGCACGTCAGCATATAGTCATGCTGGCCACATTACTACGGAAGCGTCCTCAGGCAACGCTGGCTCGTCAGTTATGAAACAGAGATAAGCACCACCCCCTAGAGTCAGCTACAACTGGCAGGGGAAACCTTTACCATGCATAGTCATATATTTGAAAGTTTGCAACTTTAAGGTTCTATGTAGGGGATTCACTGTACAGTACTTACAACTCATAATTAAATATTTCTTTAAAGTTTCAATTTCTCATTAGTTGGAAACTGAGTTAGGCTAGATTTATCTCCTGTATCAACCCCAGTATAGCCAACTTGTAGCTAACATGTATGAATCAACTAAAAATAGATTGCTGTCTGAGACTGAGGGCTTACTGTTATAATTTATTCAACAAACCATGATTAAACTAAATCCTGACTTAGCATGTATAAACGCAGTGTAGATTTTTAAGAGGATCAATGCTAATATTAATGCAGCCCCTAACTACAATGATGATTGATAAAATACAATCTGTATTTCATAACTGAACAGGAGAGCATATGATCCTAAAAAAAAGATAAAAAGGTTTCCCCTGCCAGTCATGGCTGACTGTAGAGGGTGGTGCTCATTTCCATTTCCTAGCTGAAGAGCCAGTGTTTCTCTGAAGATGCTTCTATTGTCATGTGGCTGACGCAACTATATGCCGATACACATGGAATGCTGTTACCTTCTCACCAAAGGTGTACTTATTTATCTACTTGCATTTTTACATGCTTTCGAACCTCACTCTCAAATCACTATTAAGAAATCAGAATTATGAGTTTATAATTTCATTTATTAAATTCCAATGTTAATTTTTTTACTGTTTTTGGTGTTTTTAATTTTCACCATTGCAATCTAAATATTATTAGCATGAATCTAAAGATATATTAGAGAACAACCAAGATACTTGAAGCATGGAATTCAAAAGAGGAAGCGGAAACTTTTCTTGACATACATATTGCTCCCACTCTGCCAAGAAATAGCAGAGGTTATAATGGCTTAATTTTGGAAAATTTATCTTGCTCAGAACTACTCTATAGGTTTGTACAGCAATGCCCATTCTGAAGGTGCATCTCATTAAACAGCCTAAGCAACATGTTGTCTGTTTCTGTCCTACAGAATAGTAGTCTTGGTGTCTGTACAACATATAACTTCCTTGTACTGTTCATATTAGAACCATGTGTCAAGAAGCCACTTAGGAGAATGCTTGTCATTCTTGACTTTAAAGCAAGACATTCTCATATTTTGAGCTGTGGAGGTTATTCTAGAGAACATACAGTATTGTCACAAATTTACTTCTATGGCTCCCAACATTTTATTGCATGTGATTCATTAATAAATTACAGTATACTGTCAATCTCAGATGAATATGACAGTCATCACTCATTGTACCATCATGCTCTTTTTAAACAGGGCAACTCTACAACCTTAAGTCATATTAAGTCCTTTGAGAAGTACAACAGCAAAAGGTGGGTAAATTTAATATTGTATTGACAGAATCTACTGGTAGAGTTATTTGGGCTGCATTAAATTTTATTTTTCTCACTTATTAAGTGGTTCAGAAAAAAGGGGGAGGGGCTTTAGATACAAACCACTGAACTGAATAGTTCTCAAGCCCAATGAAGAACCTAAAGCAAACAGGAAATTGCAAAATATTCCATTCTAGTCATAATCACAAAACTTTTTTTCAATCCTGACAAGACTCCTTGAACTGATGGGTACAACCTCCCTCAAATCTAAACTTTAAATATCACAGTGAATATATTCTTGGAGACTTCTGGAAATTATGTAGTATAATATATTCTACTGACATTAAGTATACAGATAGTCCTCACTTAACAATCCTGATTGGGACTGGAATTTCCATCACTAAGTGAAGGGTCCATTTATTAGGCAAAAAATCATGTGATCACACCATTTAGCAATAGCAGTTTCAATAGCGATAGCTGCAGTCATTAGGCTAGGACTTCAACTGCCATGCTTGACTCTCCCTACATAGCTATCTCCCCTCACATCTCTGCCCTACATTCTGCTGCCTCCCACCACCCCCAGTTGGTGTTTGTCTTCTTCCTTCTGATTAGGTACACACAACCTGGCCCTCTGTGGTGGCTGCTCAAAGCTTTGCCTTTTTATGACAACCACATTCAGGTCTTAAAGAAATTTCCAAAAAAAGGTACCCAGGTTTAAACTTAAGTCTATCTCCAGTGGGAGGCAGCTCTATGAGAGGATGTCACCAAAAATAGCTTTTTGTGTCCTCATCAGCTAAATCTGAGGTACAGTAATACCAACTTACCCCATGGTAAGAAAGCAATGAAATCAGAAAGAGAACTGTGTCAAACCTAGTTGTAAGCAAATAGCCTCTTTCTCACTGTATTTACACAGCTGATATAAATAGTATCATCAGTGGAAAGTTAAGCCTGCTTTTCACCATGATTGCCATACGCTCAAGAAAGATGCCATCTTAATTATATATCACTGACACCCACCATTTTATAGGCAGGAATCTCCTATACAATCAAGTTACTTCTTATTTCTAAATGTGGTGAAAGCATTATTCAAGTCATTCATATGCCATTTTATTCTGTGCATGATAACTTAAGACAAATTACTGTATATATACAACTAAAAATGACTGCTCTGTTTTTAAAGAGAGACTGGAGAAAGAATTCTGAATTCCATAATTGTGATCCCCCTCCCTGATTCTTTACCTTCCTACTTCATTTAAAAAGAATATTGAAGCAATCAAGTACCAACAAAATGCCTAACTATGGACGTGGCAGTGTCTATGGGCACTTAAATGAAACAGAAACTTGATCACAACAAAGCAGTTCTGGGTTAACTGATGCCTCTAGAAAAAGGCCTTCCTGTCTTGCGCAAGCTCAGGTTATTACACAGCACATTACCTTGGGTAGGCTAGATTTTTCTGTTGTTAAATTTAAAGAAACATAGTAAGATCTAGAGAAATCTAGACATATGAGATAAGTAACAAATTTGAATTCAGCATACAGCCTTCTCCGATCTGAATGATAGCCTCACAGCATCAAGCATTTCCAAGTTAAATTTGGGAGGAGAAAAGAGATTGAAAGATGTTTTATTGAGCTTAAAACTCCTCTGCACATGTACTGACCACCTGGACAATGAGATGCAGAGTTGTGTCTTTAACATCTGCAGAGGGAGAGGGAAAGGCTTGGGCTCTTTGGGAAGTCAGCAGCAAAAAGTTTAATTCCTGACACCAAAGGAACCCCCCAAACACACACACACATAGTCTGCAACTGGAGAAAGGACACAAGCTGATCTTTAAATCTCTCTTTTACTTACTATTACTCTGGGACCTGGTCTGCACTCTTTTCCTAGGGCCCAATGTGGAGCTATGAGTGGAGACTAAGATTCTCTTCTGATTTCTCACAGAAAAGATCCACAGGGCAACCTAGTGTTATCCCTCCAACCCTCAACCTTACTAAATTCAGCATAGCAAACTCTTAGATAAGCACAAATGACTACATGTATGTAGGAGTAAGCTATATTTGTACATAGTGCAACGGATTGCTGAACAGATTTGCGTGAAAATGCACTGGAAGGAAACAAATCCCAGAATTACTAAGTTGGAAAAGATGTTTTATCTTATCCAGGAACAAATAACCTGGTACCCTCTGCAATATACTGCACATCAATTCCTATCAAAGGTAATATGATTAATAACAAAAGACTGCAGGATAGCCCAAATAATCCCATCTGGATTATCAATATTCCATGAACAATTAACTAAGAACACCTTGTTCAGCTACGGATCCTAGAAATAACTTGGAGAGACTTTTTTTCTGGCACTTTGGAACTTAAAATCTAAGGATGAAGATCACTGCACAATGCAAAAGGCCATCCAACTCCCAAAATAAGCTAAGGAGAATATAAATAAATTACCACAGGATCTCTCATTATTGGTCATGTAACGTCCATAGTGTCTTACTTCAGCCTAAGGACCTTTATCAATGACATGCAAATTCTAAGAGCTAATCACTAAGGAGCTAAATTCTAATAGATTCTGAAAATTTACCTACCTTTTCGACATAAAAATCTGAATGCACAATATTCTGCTCTAAACTAAAGTCCCTCCACTAAGAGACACTTAATTTCAACTATTGACAAAGCACTGCCTAGATGAATATGTATGACAGAACACCACCATTGAACAGAATGTTATCCTCTGTCCCTATTTAGCACTAGTTACTTGATCAGTCTCTTCAACAGTCAAAACTAGAATATACAATGATTATTAGCTATGCCAAATGGGAAGACTATACATAGAATTATGTATTGTGAAGCAGATCAACTGATCATGGAAGAAATACTTCCTTTTCATTTTCATAACTGTCTGGGGAAGACATTACCTCCCCTTCATCCTATTAATGGTGTGAACATGGAACTTTTCTGCACTTTGCAACTTGCTTCTCTTTGAAGTGAAGAACTATACTCAATATTCCGCAAATTCTAAGGCTGTTTCAGCTGTATGGACTTCTACTCAATTGTTGAATATTGACTGCCTCTTCAAAGAGGAACCTGATAAATCTTGTAAACATATACTAAGGGTTTTGCCAAACACCAAACTCTTGCATTTTGTTCTCACAACTACCATTTTAAGAGGTGCAATGTTTTGAAAGCCAAACACTCTAGCACAAGTGGAAGAAGAAACCCATTCCAGGTCAGCAGCTTAAACTTATTTGAGATGCTGGGGGTAATCTCTTGAAGAGAAATTTGGCATAAGGCCGAGGCACTAAATAGCTTTTCTGCACATTACAAAGTCTGTACTTTGAGGAGCAGGAAATAGCTACACATATGAAGCCATTAGCCTACTAAGTATTCTCTTCACAAAACACAAAAGATATAGTCAGGGCCATAAATAGGCAACTAGTTACATGATAGTCAAGCATATCACCATCTACTACATGCAGATAAGGGGTATCACCAAAAATTGAATAGCATAGCTTCTTCATAATTTATGTGTTAAGACACATACTTGGAGAATATTTTTAAAAAAACTAAAGATACAACAAAACCAAAATCTGAATGAAATTTCACATCTGCAGAAAATCAGGTTAACCAAATTAATACTATTAGCTAATGCAGCTCAGCCCTAGTAGACACATCAATAGAAAGAAGTTGTACCATAATACAATTATATCATACCAACTGTTTAATACAAACAAAACATAACAAAACCAGGAATCAACACATACCTCTATATTTCAGACAAAATTCTTCCATGTAAGTAAAAATGTGACTTATTTTTGATAATATAGATTTCCATGAAGCATCAGGGTTTTTTCCAATGTTACCATGATAAAATATAATGTGCAAAATGTATCCTGCTTTTCCTCCATTATCTAATTCTAACACATATCTCTTTGACTCACCGGTAAGCTAGAGGGTCTTGATTGCAGATTCAAACTCACATCTTCTTGCCCTTTACTGGAAGCCATTGAAGTGGCAGATGATGCTTGGGAACCAAATGAGTCCTGTGACAACTCCTGGAACACAAGAGACCAACAGTAGGGGAAAAACCCACAAAATTATTTGTGTCTTAGTCTAAGTTACAGTACAGTCATCTGCCCTCTTTGGCTCTGTTCAATTGCCCCCAATGGTGACAGCAGTTACAAGTAAATGTTAAAGTTAAAAATTAATATAACCTGATAGTGATAAAAATCCCTTAACTTTGCATGCTGAGTCACTACTTCTTGTTCTTGCATACTGAATTGTATCACTAAGTAGCCAAGGAGCCAAATATCTATGGTACAGCCAATCAACCAGATAAGACAAATTATTGACCAATTGATCCAAGATCAGTAAGCTCCTAAATTTGTGCTTTCTCTCTGATTTAAGTTACTAGCCCTCTCAAATAAGAGACAATATGCTCCTCTCCCAGACTGGTTACTAAACAATACCCAAATGCTTTGCTATGTTTCCCAGATGAACATAGCAGGAGTTTTAGAGCCAATTTCTTCTCATGCTTTCTCTAGCCATAAATAAATAAATAAAAATTATAAAGGCACGATGAACACAGCCTGACAAACAATCTTCCATTTTGTGCTTTTTGGAAACATGGCAGCATTCAGTGGCTAACTCACTGCCCTCTTTTGATTCCTACTCCAGAGATACAGTGGACACAGTACAAATGCTTCAATCTTTCTTTTTCTCTTGCCTTAAGCTACAGGTTTGGGAGACCCATTCAAGACCTCTGCTGCAACAATTCACCATGCATAGAAAACTATTAGCCTTTCCAGCTTTATGCCTTTCAAGATCAGCAACTACAATGTTGAAGAAACTGCCCTAGTTTGCAAAGATGCACATGGAAGAGCTTTGACCAAACTCCAATTTGTTCTAATCACCTATTTTATTTTCCTTTGTTGTGGTTTTGCATTAGTGTAAGAACATCTCCCGATCCTCACTTCTCACATTAAAATTCTGGTGTTCCAATTCAAGTACTTCTTTGCTATTGGTCATGTAAACCTGTCTTTAAAAGTTAGCAAAGTAAAGAAGGGCAATTGTCATATGGCTAATGAGGAAAAAGATGCCCCTCTGCCCATCAAAAAACAAGGGAATGATGTCTCACCAGCCTAAACTGCCTTACAGTTTAGGAATGATGTCTCAACAGCCTAAACTGCCTTACAGATATATTGGGAGAATAAAGTACAGCTGTACCAGATCAGAGGATGGTATTAAAAAGAGAACAATGTATGCCTGTTTCTGCTCCAAAACTCAAAGGAAAGATATGTATAGATGTACCTAAATCAGATTGCACTTGATAAAGTACTTTTTGCCTATAGGTCATCACAGACAAGCAACAATAAATATTATTTTATTTTGCAATGTGTAAATTTGCCAACAAATGGATTACATAAGCATTCATAAGTAATTGCCTGTGTTCTCAAAACATTTAAGACAACGTCTTGGCAACTTTTAACATGTGCAGATTTCAGCTTCCAGAATTTCCTAGCCAGCATGTTGGCTGGGGAATTCTGGGAATTGAAGTCCATACATCTTAAGAGTTGTTAAAGTTGAAAAAGGCTGATTTAAGGAGTAGCTCATTTCTTTGCTACACTGCATTTCTTTTTATTTCCCCATGGAGAAAAGGCATTAATATGTCTCACCCAGATCCCAAGCTACTGTTAACCTATTTTTCCAGAAGTATCAATCAAAGGATTGGACTAGAGGAATGGGGCAGTTCACAGAAGACAACCTACCTGTGGAGGTGGGAAGCGCTGCTGAGAATAGGCCGACGGCTGCTGTGACTGAGACGGAGGGTAAGATGCTGATGGCTGGGCAAGTGACGAGGTAGCAGACTGCTGAGCTTGCTGCTGCTGGTAAGGGGACTGGGACTGTTGCTGAGAGTAGGGAGGCTGACTTTGGGGATGCTGCTGCTGGCCTGGGGTTGGCTGTTGGGGATACGGAGATGGGGACTGCTGGTGGGATGGCTGTGGCTGTGGCTGTGAATACGGGGGCTGGGATGACTGAAGTTGGGGAGGCTGTGACTGAGTTTGCGTTTGCTGATAAGAGGGCTGAGCATGTGGGGCCTGAGTGGGGGGTTGCTGGGCATAAGAAGGCTGTTGCTGGGGGTGAGGACTCTGCTGGTTATAATAAGGGGTCTGACTCTGCTGCCCATATCCAGTAGGGCCCTGCTGTCCATAAGGCGGGATCTGTTTGGGAGAGAAAAAATTAAAAAGCAAGAGAGAAATCAAAGGTTGGTCAAAAATATGTTGAAAAATGGAATTCAGAGAGATATGTAAGAGATAGTCCTTTATTTATGATTGTCCATTTAACAAACGTTTGAAGTCATGACAGCATTGGAAAAAGTCACTTATGACCCATGCTTGAAGCTATGATTATTGCACCACCCCTGCAGTCACAGGATTGCAGTTCAGGTGCTTAGCAACCAGCTCTCATTTACAATGGTTGCAGCACAGTAAAGTGATCCTGATTTGAAACCTTCCCAGGCAGCTTCTAACAAGTGAAGTCAATTGAGCAAGCCAGATTTGTTAATTATGTGATTTGCTTAACAACCATGGTGAAATGGTTGTAAAATTGAGCCCAGTCATATGATAACTCACTTAACAACTGCACCATTTAGTGACCAAAATTCCACTCCCAACTGTGGTCCTAAGTCAAAGATGGCTACTAAACATGCCTGTCTGGAAGTTTTCAGGTATTAGATATAAATACTAATTATATTAAGATCATATCATAAACACAGTGATCACAACTGTTCTTTTAGAGGGAAAGCAAACACTTCTGTTCTATTTATTTAGCACACCTGCCTTTCCCCTACTTGGCATATTCCAGACATTCGCCATGACAATGAGACTTACACCCCACTTCATCTGCAGGACACGAGCAAGACGGGCCAAGTTCTTCATTTATTTGCTTACAATAATGTAATACGTTATTTCAGTCATATTGAATCAAAGCTGCGCAGTGATAACAAATAAATGAACCTAATGACACAAGCTCATTGGAGGGACAGACAATGAAGCTGACACTCAAGTACTTTGGCCACATAATGCAAAGAGAGGACTCACTGGAAAAAGTTGTGATGCTGGGAAAGATTGAAGGAAAAAGGTAAAGGGGATGGTAAAGGTTAGGTAGCAAAGTCAGTGTGATGGATGTGGGCTTAGGTGAACTCCGAGAAGCAGTGCAGGACAGGGAGGCCTGGCGTGCTGCAGTCCATGGGGTTCCGAAGAGTTGGACACGACTGCGTGACTGAACAACGCCAATGACCCAAGTGAGATATGATCACTTACTGACCTGTTTCTTCACTCAAAACAGAAATCAACCAAGGTTTTGAGATCTCATCACTATTTTTTGGAAAATGAACATATGTCTTAAGAGGACTGCATACTTGCTCTTTACCTGTTGTGCATAAGAGACACTGCCCATTGCAGTTTGCGTCCTGCTTAGCGTTCCCATTGGATATCTCTGGGGAGTTTGTGGCCCGTACGGCTGTCCTGGATATCCATGGCCTTGTTGTTGCCCTGACTGAGGTCCCTGCTGTTGTGTATATAAGTTGTTTCCTCCATAAGGCTGAGGTCTCATCTTCCCCATCTGATCCATTGGACTGGATGGCTAGGAAACAAAATCAGAATACATTATTAAACATTTGATTGCTGTAGTCAGCTATCCAATAATACTGTTGTGTACTTATGAAGGCCTCTAATTAAAGAGCCAACCAAAAGACAGGCAAAACCAAGATAAGCAAATGTTAAAACAATCATTAAAATTTAACAGGAAGTAAAAAGGCAGAGGGGAAATGCTAACTTTCGGTCCGTTAAGAAATCTTATAATATCATTATTTGTTCTGGAGATATACACAGCCCTAAGATAAATTATCAAAATCAAAATTCCCTGGGGTTGCTAACTGGGAATTACAAGAGTTGTGGAAAGGAATTAAAGGAATAGATAAAAATTCTGAACTCATTTTTTTTCCAGCACTGAAAGTTAATTGATTTAGAACAGCTAGTGTCAGAAAGGAAATATTAGCCAAATGGCAATAGTGTTCTTACTTTAATTTTTCAATTAATATTCCTTCAAATCAAGTTCAACTTTCAGTGATAACACAGACATGTCCTTACTTACTTTGTTTTCTTAGTGACAATGAGGAAGCAATTTGCTACTGTCTTTTTTTAGGATGCTTTTTGATTTTCCACTCCAGTCTATGGCCCTAGGGTTTCTTAGTGGTTTCCTATCCAATTGCTAATCAGTGCCAATCCTGCTTAGCTTTTATGACAACTGCCAAGGTTGACTAAGTATGTGCTAAACAGTATTTCATAATGAAAAGATGCTTACAAGTTAAAAAAAGGCCAAGCCAAAATCAAAACTGATGCAAAACTGGAGTGACCAAATATTGAATTTTCTTAGTTTCCAGACATCATATTAAGATATGTCACTCCTTAGTTTTTTTGAGAATCCTCCTCTCTTCTTTTCTTTGGAAGCAACATTAGTGTAGGAGTTTACCAACAAATAGCTTTTTAACAAGCTCTGATCTTTTAGATCACTAAATTGGTATGATTTTAACATTTAAAGAAAAGTTATGAGAATTATTGTTGTAAAACAGGTTATCATAGCTTTTTCACCCTTGGGTAGCAATTGTACAGTCGTAAAAATCTGGCTAACTGTCATCACTTAGGTTTTTAAAAAATCACTACAGCCTGTAAAAGCTTCTAATATCTATAGTATAGTGACATGTTCTGATTTAAATTGAAGGATTCAGGATAGGAAGGACTCCAAATATTCAAAGCTCAGTATTTAATTACAGTAACATAATATACCACACATTGCTAAAGTCTTCTACATTTTTCAATGTTGCAATTATTACCTTACACTGAAAAACTCAACTAAATATCAATCTAATATTTATTGAACTAAGGAAGGCCTGTCAAACTGTTTTATGTCACACAAGAAAATATTATTAGGGGGAAATATACTAACACATGTTCAAGAATAATTCAGGATAAAATAGAATTTTAAAGTGTAAAGGCCTGGAAATTCTTAAGACTGAAAAAGGGAAATTATTTCAATAAGAAACAATAATCATGATTACATTTCAGGTGAAACATTCCACAGATAAATATGAGAAGAAAGTACTGGTCTAGAAACCTACTCCTCAACCACTAAAACTCAGCCCACTTGCTTGCAGCTCTTACAAAAGCAATCTCAGAATTCTGTTCCCAAAAACCTAACATGAAATAAAAAGCACAAAGTCCAAATTATTATAAGCAGGAAAACAAGCCCTCACTCAATTCCTGATGAGTATGTGGATTAACTACATATTCTTCTTAGGCAATACTATGAAATGATTTGCAACCTTTGTCTTACCATAAAAACTTTTTATTGGAAACCCACATTAAAGCTAACCAAAAGCTTTGAATATTTAAAGATATCAGAACGTCATTCATGCTCACTTAACAAAACTTCTAGAGAACTTAAAAATGTGCACATTTCTTTCTTAAATTCAGTCTGGTCCCAATGAAAATCCTGCAGTTTTATAAATGATTGCTTTGGTAAATCAAACTTGCATCTTCATTCCACAAAGTAGGGACAGGCAATCATTTGCCCTCCAGATAATTTGGATTACGATGTTTACAATCAGTTTGTTACTGACTATTGTCAGCCCTTTGAGGTAGAAGTCAGGAAACAAATATCACAACAAACACTAGGACTTAACTTTATTGATACAGGGTATAACAGTAGAATTTTGAAAGCCTATCAGCATTTCTTCTTCCTTTCTTTTATACCCAAGAGACTCAAAGTAAGGCATCCCAATTATTTTTCTCATGGCTTCCTATTTTCCCATCGTAATTCATGCTTTCCCAATGAGTGCTGCATGTTTTCTTCAAGGCCATCTACTCCTGAACAATATCGGTTAGGGTTGATGAGCACTGGTTAAATTTAAAACATTTAGAGGCATCCGGTGCCTCGAACTGTCTTAACAATGACTATGATATTCTCAAGAAAAGAATGTTAAATACCTTAGAGCAACCATGCCTAAACTGGATCTACCAGATGTGTAGTGACTACAATTTTCATTCTATCCACTTTGAGAATGATAGTGCAGCGCAGCTGGAGAGCATTAAGTTGGGGAAGCTTTAAGGCTGCTCTGTGAGTATAAGTAGCCTTTAAAATGGCATATTTAACATTCAAGTGCAAAGAATGACTTTTTTTCGGAAATACTCCTTTCCTTTCCATCCCATCAATTTATCTTAACCTGTTCTGCTCAGTTTGTATGTTACTTTCCAAGGACACATTCCCTATATTAAAGAAGCCAGAGCTATTTCTCTATGAAGAAATAGCTTCATGGTTTAGGGCACTTCTTTATCTATGATATAATACTGGAGAAGTTTTGAAGACTTTTAAAGTTTTAAGGGAAAATACCGGTTCCCTATGACATGATCTCAGATGTTTTGCACTGACCTGTTTTGCAGATTTGGCCTCTTTCTAGAACAAGCCAGGATAATCCACTTTTCCTTCTCTTGGTCAACCTTTGAACAGTAGCCTGAAGAATAACCTTCTGGCCACAAAACCTTTAGCTGTATTACTGGCATAATTAATTAATTAATCAAATTTCTATGCCACCAATTTCCTAAGACTCTTGGCGGCTTACATAGGTTAGTGATTATATATTTTTCTTTATGTTACCCCACCTCCCTCGGCTGGCCGGCAATGTTCATTCCTGGGGCGTCCTCTGAGACTCCTGCTCCGCCCCCAGGACAGGGGAGTTTTTCACGCCGACTTTGGTGTTCTGTCGCGCCAAGTCGCTCCTCCGTCAATTTGCCGGCCGGCAATTTTTCCCTCCGAAGGAGGTCCCCATTTATCTACTTGCATTTTCACGTGCTTTCGAACTGCTGGATAGGCAGGAGCTGAAGCAAGTGACGGGCGCTCACGCCATCATGCAAAGCTTGTGGATCGAACCTGCCAGAGTGCTGGCCGTTTCCGGACAACATATCTGGCGGCACTAATCCGCCGCGCCACCGCACCTCATATAATATAATAGTTGCTTTGGCAGGGCAGTTGGTTGGCAGTCTCTAAACAATGGCTTTCTAGGCATGGAAATTTGATGGCAGCACTGCAAATTTACAAATCCAGTTTCTTAGACCAATATAAACTGGAAATGTGTTACTACTGTGCAAAGGTATAATTAATACTATTCTTAACTGTGGAAACAAAGGCCGAAAAATTCTGATGCATGTTCAAGATGGCTACACATACACATTTTAAGGCAGAAGTGAAGACAGATTCTTTAGAATATGAAGAAACTGCAAAACCCACCTTAGGTCTTGCTTTTCTTTTTTTCCTGGCCAGCTCTGCCATCCAACTGATAATAAAAATTATAGGGTTTTTTTTGGAGGGGGGGTGAAGAATCTCACTGGCTCTTTAACAGAGAGAAGCTCTAATTGATTCCCACAGTAATTAACCTGCATTTTACCTCAGAGTGTGCTAGTTAAGGAAGTCGGTGTAGCTATTTATAACTCCTCTCAAATTGAGGGCAGACTGCCTAAAATCTAACACATCCCAGCTGTACTCCTGTTTGAACTGGGGCCAAGGGAATTTTTTAAAGCAATCTTGGCACTGAATGAATGACACCAACACGATTGAGAGCACAGGGTGGTTGTGTTGTGGTGACGTCGAAGCGGAGGGGGTGCGAAGGGGGGGCAACAGCACGTTAATCCATCCCTCTCAAGCATGCTCTGAGCTCACAGGCCCCAACCCAACCGTCCCCCGTACGGCCCAGCCAGGAACCACCATTGAGATCAAAATACAGGAAGTGTCTCTTCCTCTGACCGCCTCAAAGTGAAAAGCACATGGCTAATCTGCATAAAGGGGAGCCACGCCAGCCCTGCCAGGGAGGTTAACTCTCATAATCTCTGACCAGGAGGCTGGCTGCTTGAGAGAACTTGGACCTATGCCCGATCATAACCCAGAAAGAGTGGAGGGAACAGATGGGGATGGGACCCCAGCAGCAGGATGGGTCATGTGGCTCTCCACATGGCCTTGAAAGCACAAACTATTGTTTGGCAGTTGGGCTCAGGGAGAAAGCCAGCAAAGACTGCTTCCACTGGGCAATTCAAGGAGAAGCAGCAGCTGTTGCAGCTCCTTCTTCTATTGCACCCTGCTTCGCTCAAGCTAGTCAACGAGGATGGAGCACACTGAGCCCCTGGGACCAGAAAGCCACCGAACAGATGAAAGCTCACACCAACACTGCACAGATTTAATACAGCTTGGTAAATGTGCAGATGCCACTTCCATCATCTCCCCCCAGCTGAACCCAGATGGGCTCCCAGACAAATATAAGAAAGAAATTAGGTTTCTGGGGAGGGGAAGAAAAGAAGAATTGTCTCCCCTGGCTAAAAGCATTACTTAGGGTCTATCTGACTTTCCAGAGAAAATCAACCACTTTTTAACCTCACCTTATTTGTTTTAAGATGAGAATTGCTTTTTTAAAAAGATGGGTGATCACTGTGGGAAAGGCAGCATTATTCATTTGCTTTAGTTCTCAGGATTTTGGTGTAAGACATCAAACTGTGGCTGGATTCACACATTATATTGTGCCGTGCCATTTCTTTAGTTTATGGATTAGCAATCTGAGCAAAACATGGCTTGATGCAGAGAATTAATTAGGTTATATAACTCCATTCTCAAAATGCTTAAAAGGCAAGTGTCCCAGATAAGTCCCCTGAATCGGCTGGTTGGAGGGGCACAATTTGAAGCCATCTCTCTCTAGTTCTATCTATACTGTAGTTAAGCATATCATCCAGAGGCAGGAAACTACTTCCAGCGACTTTACAATACTTATTAAATTTATATGCTGTTTATCTCACTACCAAAGCAACTCTGGATGAAGCAACTTTATATATATATCCCCAGCCTAACCTATTTTGTATCAGGATTACATTATGTTGTTTCTTATAGCCAGAATGTGTTTGGGTAACATGCTTGATAGTTTGGAAGCTGGATTGAAAATTTGAAAGCAAAGCGTTTCCAACACTTTCAAAACAAGCCAGCAGACAATGATGAGACACCAGCACAGCATGTTCACCATAACCCCATTTTATAATTAAGGATGTATAAATATAGTAGAACAACTTTTAGAAAGTCACTAGCTAATCTCAGTTCCATGTAAAGTGACAAAATAACCTACAAATTTCACAGCATGAAGTATCTAAAGATTATAATATTATTTGCTGTTAGGGAAAACAATTATATGTTATCCAAATTCCTGATTTCAATTTGCTCTGATTCTGAATACATAGTCAAGAAGCATTTCAAATTAAATGTGAAAATTATACAAAACTATGCTAATACAATGAAGACAAAAGGCAAGAGGCAGTATTACATACAAGAAAAAACTTCATCCATTTTAACTTCAACTTTCTACCATTATGAAACTTATAGAAAACCATGAATTTTTGTTATTTCCATACAGTTGCTGAACATATTCCCTTCTCTAAGAAGATGAACTAGAGTTCAGCAATAAAGTAAATTGAATAAAGTGCCTGTAAAGCATTTCTGACCATTGCACTGCTCAGTCACATGACTGCATTTTGGGAGCTTGACAACTATTTGCATTTACAGCAAAAACTGCCTATTGGATATGCTGGATTCAGTTAATGACCACATGGTTCACTGAACCACCATAGTGACTCACTTTATGACCTCCATGACTTATGATCAAAATTTTGTGGTCAATTCTGGTAATAAATTGAGGATTATCTCAGCTTTTAGGACTGTATGCTTCCGTAATTTTTGCATCCTGTGAATTGACCTACATATTAGAGCTATTGTTTAACATCCTGCTCCTACCCAGGTGCAAAGGGTAAGTGAAAGTCTTACAAAGCTAATAGCTGACTGGAAGATAAATAAGGCTGTAACTGTACTTTTCAACTACAGTAGACAAATAGTTTGTTTTTACTCCATGTAGCTTCTTTCACTTGAAATCACTCAATTATCCGTATTCTCCCATGCTTTTTTAATTGCATTAATATTTTAAGGCATATTACTTCAAAATACACATTTTAAAAAGCATGTTGATTTTTATATTAGCATCTGACCACACTATAAAATACAGAAGTCCAAACTCTAATGGAAAGATGTATATTAGTCCAGGATACGCAGATCATCAACTGCTACATTCTAGGCTTGCCAAAGATAATAACATTTGCAATGAGCACCAAGAAAAAGAACACAAAAAAACAGGATAAAACAGATTCTCATGATATAGCCTGAAGCTCCATTCACAAGAAGGCAGCTGAACTGGCTAGCTATTCTTTTTGAAGAAGCTATTTTTCCCCATAACATAAGAAAGCCAGTTTGGTCTAGTGGTTAAAGCATCAGGATAAAAAGTGGGAGACAATGAATTCTAGTCCCACCATAGATATGCAAGCCAACTGGGTGACCTTGGACCAGTCACTCTCTCAACCCAACCCACTGCACAGGGTTGTTGTTATGGAGAAAACAGGAATAAGGTGTCTTAAAATTAAAACTGAATACTAAAATCCTATTTCTATACACACAAAATATATGAGGGCATTCATTCCTCTTTGTTCCAAAACATTTCACTATCCATGTTTTTAGACAACTAATTTTTACCAGCAATTAGGAGAGACATGTCACAAATATTCCCCCAGATATCCTTTTCTTTTGTTCAATGCTCATTTTTTATTTTGTATAAAATTATACAGCCCAAAAGGAATAGCATGATTGGCGTGCATGCATATGGAGGTCTTACTATTATTAGATGAAATACCTCACTAACGTCTGTGGCAATGGAACTTCACCTTTGGTAGCACAGGATTTCCCATGATCCTTAGTACCTGTTAATGGATGCTAAGTGGTTTGTGTAAGTCTCCTGTAATAACTAAAGTTATAATTAATGGGGTGGAGAATAAGGAAGAGAGAATATGGAACTAAAAAGTAACCAACAATCACATTAATTTACTAAGAACTTTTCCCAATCACAGAGATAAGAAATATGTTATCTGAAAAAATTAAATATCTTGTATCTAATATCCAGCTAACAAACAGTGATATTTTTCAGACATACCAATAAACTTGTATTTTCCAAATAACTCTACTTAATTATATGGATGCATTTGTTCATTGCATGGGATCCCACGTTTTCCAAGTTGGGTGATTCAAGGTATAGATATCTGCCCAACTCACTCATGGTGACTCTAGGCAGCTTACAAAGATATAGCCATAAGAAATTTCACCCAATCTGGAATGTAAGTCAGCTCCTTGATAGGAAAATAACATTATTTCAAGTTACTAAGATTGAGGAAAGGAAAGAAATTGTACATTTCAATTAGATAGCACTAATTGAAGCAAATCTGCAAAAAAAAAAAAACCCCACGAACAATTAGTAACACAATGATGGATCAACCACTGTGGATCAAGTCTAGTTCGCTCATATTCTTTGGCTAGTAAAATAGTCAGATACAGTACAGTGTAAAAGCCTTAAGCTTTATAATGACCATATATAATTATGTCTCAATGTCTTTATGAGAATACAACCAGTGAATTTAGAATACAACCATAATATATAGGAAATTTGTATGCAGTATTCAAAAACAGGAAAAAGCAGAAAAAACAGCTTCCATAGGCTAAAGTGGCAAGTATTTAGTGTGACCTCCCCTTACACTTGAGCAACAGCAGGCACCCAGATACCGTAAACCTAAATGAATTAAACCCTAAGTAGTGTCATTGCTAACATCTTATGTATCCTATTTCATGCCAAACTGACTGCTGTGCAAAACAGTCTGTTACACCAAGTTTGTGCAAGACATACTTGAGCATTACATACAGTATATATACATGCTGTGTGAGTGTATTTCATTGGAAGCTTACTAAGAAAACCAACTTTCAATCACATCACTCCAATCAAAATGCCAAAGATCACAGAATTTGACAGACATAAAATTATACTCTTGTATCACAAGGCCACTCTCAAAGGGAAATCAACAAACAAACTGGATATTCAGGATGTAGTAATCAAGCTGTTATAAAGAAATCTGAGGAATCAGGAGAAGTCAAGGACAAAAAAAGGACTAGAAGGCCAAAGAAACTTTCACATTCTGATGAGTTCTTCAGAGTTTCTTGAGAGATGTTCATCGGGATGCCACGTTGACCCTTCTACAGTCCAAATAAACTTGATCAGGAATGGTCTTTGTGGAAGGGTAGCAGACAAGAAACCACTTTTGTGGAAGAGGAACAGGGTGAAAAAGCTAACGTATGCTAAAACTCACAAAGATTGGACTGAGTATCAGTGGAAAAGTGTATTATGGAGTGATGAATCCAAATTTGAATTTTTTTCACTCCAATTGTTGACAATATGTGAGAAGAAGAGTTGAAGATGGAGAAATAAGTGCTTGTGGCCTTCAGTGAAATGTGAATATTATAGAAGTTGTGTGGGATCATCTGGACAGAGAAAGAAAGAAAAGACAACCTAAATTTAAAGAACAACTCTGGGAAGTGCTGAAAGAAGCTTGGTATACTATCCCAAAAGATTACCTCAGAAAACTTGAGGACAGTCTCTCCAAAAGAGTTCAAGATGTTCTTAGAGCCAAGAGAGATCACACTAAATACTGACTTTTGCCTGAAGAAGCCATTTTGTTCTGAAAATTATTAAATTTTGTGTATTTGTATTTTCTGTTTGAAACTTAATACAGAGATTGAAAAATAATTATGGATGGTCATTAAAACTTTGCTAAAATGAAGAGGGTGGTGGCCTAAGACTTTTGCTGGATCACTGCTGAAGTTTGAGTCAGCAGTATGCTGCAGCTGCAGAAAAAAATTAATGCAGTCCTGGGCTGCATCAGTAGATGATAGCATCAAGATAATGGGAGGTGATAGTACTACTTTATACAGCACTAGTCAGGCCACATTTGGAATACTGTGTCCAGTTCTGGTCACCACAAAAAAGATGCTGAGACCCTGGAAAGAATGCAGAGAACAGCAACAAAATGATAAGAGATTTGGAGGCAAAATCCTATGAAGGAAGACTGAGTGAACTAGACATGCCTAGCCTAACTAAGAGAAAACTAAGGAGAGACATGATAGCAGTCTTCCAGTACTTGAAAGGCTGTCACATGGAGGAGAGTATCAGTTTACTTGCCATAGCATCTGAAGGCAGGACAAGAAGCAATGGGTGGAAGCTAGTTAGAAAGAGATCTGACCTGGAAATAAGGAGGAACTGACAGTGTGAACTCTTAATCAGTGGAACAGCTTACCTCCCGGAGTTCCAATAATAGAGGTTTTCAAGAAAAATGTGGACATTAGTGGAGCTGGACTAAAAGACCTCCTAGGTCTATTCCAGCCCTGAGATTCTATGATTCTATGATATGAAGATATTCCTGCCACCATCTTTAATACTGTGGTATGCAAGGGGCTACCTGGAATGTAGCTTTTAGGAATTTAGATTAGACCTTTCCAGAGGAATAAAGGAAGTGCAAAGTCCTAAATGGGCACCAAAAAGTAGTTGTGCACAAACCTTAGCTGAATGTAGTTTCAGTGTTGCTGGGATATACTGTGCTCCTCTGGTGACGTGAAAAGATTGAATAACAGCCACTTCTTCTTATTCTTCTTTTTTTTTTTTTTTGAGGATTTGTCCAACACATAATATTGGTGTGCATTGCATTTGGTAGTGGTATGGAAAACCATGCCCAAATATTTAAAAGATTTCACTTGTTCAATAACTTGGCCATTTATCTTCCAAATGTACAGTTTAGTTCCCTTTGCAAAGATCAGGATCTTAGTTTTACTGAAGTTAATTTCAAGTCTTCCTCAGAGCAGTAATTGGCCAGAGCATTCAGAGCTTGTTTAAGTCCACTTAACCTTTGTGATAGAAGTACTATGTCATCTGCATATAACAAAGTTGCATGTCTGTTTGCTAGTTTTGGGAGGGTGACATTCTAATTAATTTATTTTGGCTCAAGTGGATTTATGTCCAGATTAAATGGCAGGTAAAATCAAATAAATCCCTCTTTGTTTCTCATTAGTGTGGTGACCTTGCATACTGCAACGAACTTTGATTCTATAAATCTTATAAGGATTATGCATAAAAACAGTATCTATTAGTTGAAGTATTCATAAGCTTAATCCATAGCCTTGCACTGGGAGTGCGAATGCAAATATGGACCTAGAATCAATACATCCAATATATAATATTAAGCAGAGATAAAATGCCTGGTCCTGAAGCTGGCTTGTTCGTCTGCCAATATATGCCCAAGGTCAATCCAGTCAATGAATTTGTTATAGAACTCTCTGGAGTAAAACTTGCTTGTTGTTGTTCAGTCGTGCAGTCGTGTCCGACTCTTTGCGACCCCATGGACTGCATTACGCCAGGCCCCCCTGTCTTGCACTGCC